>JASANF010009891.1:0-108302 GCA_030248245.1 Trissonchulus sp. WLG1_4
ACACACACACACACACCACACACAATACATATATGTACATACATTTAAAAATAGCTTTTTTGAATTGTTTTACCCTCAGTTACGGAGGATAAAGTGTGTAATCCAGTCCTCTACGTCCACAGACCCAAGTTTGTTACAGAACTTATTTTAACTACTAATGTTTAATTTTTAGGTATGTGAAACAGCCTTTGGCGAAATGCTCTCCGCCGGAATTACCACAGTTGGCGAATTTCACTACTTTCACCACAGTTTTCCCAGAAAAGCGGGTAATCTCTAAAAGTAAAAAACTTGTATGGATGCAGTATATATTCTAGTAGCAAACATGTGATGGTACCAGGGGTTTTTTTTGTAAAATAGGGTGTATTTACACATCGGCCGCCTAATTTACACAGCAAAAAATAAAAATACACACTGATTTACACAGCCCCATGTCCCCCCAAAAGCTGATGAAACGGCCTATTTTGGTTGTCAAAATTACAAAAATTCGCGAAGTGGCGATTGCTGCCTGTGACAGCAAAATTAAGTCTAATTTTTGACCCCAAAACAAAAATCTTCAGTTTCAGCTCTTGAACGGCTTATGATTTTTTTATTTTAGCATTCGTTTCTATGCACTTGAAAGTTGACAGTGAAAAATCAGCCATGCTGAGCCCGTCTGTGCGATTTCTTGTCCTACTTCAAACTACTGTATATACAACTTTTACACCCGGATTTGAAAAAAATGTCTAGGATCTGGCTGATAGAACAACTCTCTATCTGTCTAAACCATGCATGTACACGGGGCCTCGGCCTGGGACTGGGGGTTTGGGCTTGTTTCAGATTTTTGGAAATTTTAGGGGGCCTTGCCCTGGCGTGTCGGTTAGTTCGAGTCTCAAAGTCGAAATATTATTTTTAACGTGAAAAAACGGTCAATCTTTACCTAAACAATGCTAAAATACACACTTTTAAAAATTTACACAACATACCCTTAATTTACACAGCAAATTTTTAATTTACACAACATTTACACAGTACCGATTTTGCAAAAAAAAGCCTGGATGGTACAGTTTATTGGATAGATGGTACAAATCAAATCAAATCAAATTTACGAAGGCAAAAGTAATAACAAATAACAAGCAAAAATATTGGCACAGATGGAGCTTGCGACGAGCAAGAATAATTGATCAGCACCAAACATAAATTTACGTAAAATATTATTTTTGAAAATAGACAGAGTCGCAGAGATCTAAACTTTATTAGTTGGAGGCGGAAAACTCTAGCCATATTTTAAAGCAAAACAAAGACTAATTTAATCTTCAGTCATCAAAATTAGTTAATGTAGCTCTATATTTATTTATATAGCAAAATTTAAAACATTTCATCCAAAAAAGGTGCATTTATTTGCATATATTTGCACATACTATTTGCATGGAAAGTAGTGCGTAATTGCGCCCAAGTTACTCTACGTATCAGCATGGATATTACAATATACTTGTATTATAGATTCTGACCATCGAAAACTCTATGACTTTGACGAGATAATTTTGGACGCTGCCAAACGAACCGGCATCAGATGCGTGCTGCTGGAAACGTTCTACAAACAGGCTGGCTTTGATCATAGCCAACCCCTGGCTACAGCCCAGCGACATTTCCTGACAGATTCCGTGGGGGAATTTGAGCAGCATTTGATACGGTTAAAAAGTAATAGTTTTTTAACTTTATTAAGACACTAATATCGTGTTTTGAATGTTTTTGTCAATATTCATTAGGAATAAAATTTTGCTAAACCTACACGTAGATATATATGCCCGTAGTTGCAAATATCAGGTATCGTATATATACACCATTTTGTTCTTTCATACTGTTTTTCGTTCAGCTAGGAAAGTATTTCATTATGGGAAATGAAATTGGCATAGGTAACGGGGTCAAAATTTTCTGGGGGCGTCTCTGGCCACATTTTGCAAACGCTTCCGTCAGATCGACCGAAAGTACCCTACATTCTGGGTTTTTTTGTTGGCAAATTTTCGCAATTTTGCGAAAAGCTTGAAATTTTTTTCGCAGAATCAAATTGTTTTTCGCAGACTTACTTTTGTTACTTAATGCAGTACATTTTACATTTAAATGTTAATAAAACATTATTACGCCTATACAGGATTAAGACTGACGCAATTTTTACCCGTTTTGGCCAAAAAGCAACGATTTTGACATTTTTATTTAAATTTATTAAGCCGTCCTGAGAATTTTGTGTAATTTTTCACAATTTTCACAATCGATGTTCAGCCGTAAAGAAATTTCAGAAGTCCCGCCCAATAACCAAGTTAGGCCTGAACATGCTAACATTTTGAAATGTTTCTTTTCTTAATTATGTCACTTCCGAACCCTATTATACTGTATATTAGTGTTACATGCTGTCGGTGTGATGATATGGAAGAATATGTGTCCCATTTACAGTCACTAGAAACATCAGGTCACAAGATTGCACGAGTTCGGGCCTAGGGGATCAGAAAAAGTCAGAGAAATTTTCAAAATTTAGGCAATTGGGGACGTATCGGAAATGTTTTCCGACTAAACCACAAAAATCAGCGCATAGGCCCTACGAGTTCACCTTCACTGCGTCAAAATGTTTTCGCAATTTTGCGAAAAGGTTTGAAATTTTTTCGCAATTATCATCAAATGTTTTTCGCAATTGCGAACGTTTTTGCGCAAAAAACCCAGCCTACATTTTGTAAATTTTGAAAAAAAGTGCCATTGGTATCCACTTCTGCCCAAACTTTAGGGACCCCCGACCCTCTCTCCCGGCCCCTCAATTTACTGGGGGGGGGGTACGATTACGATTATGGGAGATGTCGTACATTTTAAAATTGTCGTAGAAGGAGTGTAAGCGTACGTGGCGAGGTAACGAATTTTTCTTTCTCGCCCATTTTCTCTTCGTGGGCCACTACTTTTGCTTTGTGAGCCACTGATTTTGTCGTCGTGAGCAGAGATGCACATAGGGGGGGGGGTATCCACCCCCCCTGAGGGTAGCGATCGACCGGAGGCTCCGGCTCCGGCCGGATTTGAGCCTCCGGCTCCGGCTCCGGCAAAAAAAGTGCCGGAGCCGGAGAATTTTTATTGTTCAAACTTTGGCAAAAAGTTCAAATTTTGAGAAAAAAATCACAAGGATAACGAAGCGGTTAGTCGGTTACAGTACTTATATTACTGCCAGTTTCAATGGCGACACCCCACAATAATTTACCTCAATTGATTCAACTCGGCCTAAAAATCAAAAGTTCCTCACCAAAAACCCCACATCCGGCACCCCCCCTCAACCCCCATTCCCCCTCTGATGGCCATGAAAGTGCCCCAAAATTGCGTAAAAAGTTGAAAAATTGCAAAAAATTTTCGCCTGCGGCGAAAACAGTACCCCAAAAATGAGTTGAAATTCGAAAAATTGAAAAATGGCCAGAACTAGGGACCACCCCCCCTTCCGCCAGGGGTCGGGCACCCCCCCTCGCCGATTCACCCCGTGCATCTCTGGTTGTGAGCTAGCTTCCAAACATTCTGGGGGGAGTTAGCGTGCCGTTTGGGGAGGGGTATGTATATACTGATTTTCTGCGTTTTTGGTTGTCAGGTATCTGTGACAGTTGTGACCACCTGTCTCTTGGCGTCGCCGCGCACTCAGTTCGAGCCGTCAGCCCACATGATATTGAGGCGCTGCACCGGATAGCAATGCGACAGGATCTACCCTTTCATATACATTTGGAGGAACAGCCACAAGTATGAGCTAATTTGCTTTGCTGGCTATCTCAGCTGTTTCTGAGAGGATGTTGTGGTGAGGCTTCCTTGTCTACTGTCTCATTTACGAATTGAAGTTTTAATCGCCAAGCATTTTCTGGTAGTGTCCCACTCGTTATATAGCACTTAAGCCTGATACTCTTATCACCCCTGACCCCTATAATACTAGCGCTATTACGTTCACGAACAAGTGGGACGTTGGTGCGGTCTGGGACCAACCACCTTCTCCAAGTGCAAAGAAAACCGCGTTTTAGCGAAAAAAGTGATTTTTGAAAATCTCTGCCAAAATTAGGTAAAAATAGCACAAATATTTTGGTTGCGTATTGCCTATACATCTTGGCTCTAATTTCTATTTGCCCTTATGCCAAAATCAAATCTCTTGGGGTCCTGGACCCCCATGACCTTCTGAGTTAAACAATGTGTATAAGCAATGGCCGCCATTGAATGGCAAGCCAAGATAATACTCATTACTCATTATAAACTAATTCCAAACTTGAACTAGAGTTAAACTTATACTTTATTAGCTAGAAAAATAGATATTGTTAAATGAAATTGCATTAAATAGATTTTTTTGAAGCGCAAGTGTATAATAATATAGTGTATAATAATATAGCCTTAAATTAATGTTTTTTATCATTGTGTATGTTTTTTAACTAATGTTTACTTTATTACTTGACCAGGAAGTGGAGGACTGTCGCCAAGTGTGCAAAGGCCGCACGCCGTCCCAGCTGTTGCAAGAGACCCTGAATCTCGACTCCGCCTCTGAAGTGACTCTGGTCCACTGCACTCACACTGACCCCACTGAGCTGACCCATTGGCGAACCCTGGAGGCCAATGTTTGCATCTGTCCGCTGACCGAAGGGCGACTGGGGGATGGGATATTCCTCTGGCCCGATAACTGGGAAAATAAACCCACTCTGATTGCGTATGTGACGTTTTGAAAATTTGTGAAGAATTTTTGGTAATGACGTTCGTACGTGTGCCTACTATCTAGGCTTGGGGAAATTTACGTATCAGATTTATAAGGATTTGAACTGCACAGAACCGAAAGTGTGAAAATGGCTGTGAATATTCCAACAAAGCAAAATTGCAAACTTGGCTGGTAATTAGAACAGTGTACCGCAGAAGTGTAGTCTGATTTGGGGGGTACCGGCATAATTGCCCCTGTCTGTACCCTTCGTGCAATTTTGACCATATATTTTCCGATTCGACGAAATGTGAACTGTATTTTAGCGAAAAGATGGCGATATTTGCAAAATTTTGAGCCCATAATGTCATAATCTAAATTTTTCGTGCCCTATTAACAAAATTAAAAATGTGTGGGTGGGGGTTCTGGACTCCTGGAGCTTCCCCTCATACCCCTTTCTGTGTTTAACTATAGTCATGAGTAGTCTTTTGTTTTCGAATAAGCAAAAGTTTTGTTGCAGCTGCCTGGGCACCGACTGCAATCAGCGCATCAGCATGGTGGAAGAAATGCGCTGGTGTCTCTACAGCCAGCAGATGCGCCGGGTCCGTCGGGGTCTGCCGGCCCAGCCCCCGGCCCGGGCTGCGGTGACTCTGCTCAACCTGGCCACTGTTCACGGCGCCAGGGCACTCAAGCTGCAGTCTGGCTCGCTGGAACCAGGGCTGTTGGCTGATTTTTTCACTGTTGGTAGGCTAGGTTTTTTCTAATCTGAGACAGTGGATTGATAATGTGAGTGATAGTGTTGGAAGCACACGTGGGCCGGTAGCAAAATCTGAGAGGGGGGTGTGCGGAGAAACTGTTCGCGCACATTTCGTGAGTAATCGATTGTGTTTATCGTTGGTATATACCTGTTCGGGGGGGGGGAAACCCACGCCCACGTATGGTTGAAAAATATCTGGGTTTTTTTTATGTCATGTGTCCCATACGGTGCATGAAACGTTGCATACAAATAACGGTTATGAGAGAAGCTTTCGTCTATAAAATGTAGAATTGGTCAGGGTGCTTCCCCCGATTTGAGAATCGAGAACAATTAGTCCCCATCAGGTTTCGCCCCACAGGACATGCCCCGTCCTTGGTGGCCGTACAAAAGCCCCTTTGGCCGTAAAATCACCTAAAAATAGCTAAAACTTTTTGTGAGTTCAAGTGCCCTAAACGCTAGCACAAGCCACCCCAGATTTTTGAAAATTCCGAGACAAGCCACGTCTAGACTGAGATCCCGTGTACTTGTCGTATACACAAGTAAAAGAACCACCCCCGCCTCGCCCTACGAAATACCATCTTGTATTATATAGGTCAGGTAATTGGTAAATATGATCGAACCAAGAGTACATAATAGTTTCTCACTCTATATAGAAGAAGAGTGAGACACTCTCCAGCCTGCCTGTGTTCTAGCACAGGCAGATGCGCTGGTCGTTTTCAGGCTACATGTTGACATTCTATGCAACATCTGACTGGCCAATCAGCGCGTAGATTCCCTGCGTAACACACTTTAGTATATAATCGCTGATGCGTTGATAAGCATTAAGATAGGAATAAAAGCTTAATAACTCATTATTTATTCATAGTCTGCTTGCAAAAACAATAAAAAAGGTTTGCAAATACCTCTAGGGATATTTTGGCAAACTTTCAGCGAGATTGATTGAGAAACTTTTGAGATATAAACTTTTCTGAATTTCTTCAAAGTTTCTCAATCAATTTCGCTGAAGGTTTGCCAAAATATCCCCAAAGGTATTTGCAAACCTTTTTTAATGTTTTGACAAGCAGACTATGAATGAACAATGAGTTATTAACCTTTATTCCTATCCCGTTTTATGATTGGAGCACGTGCACAGGCGTCTGCCAATCAGAGAATAGAAGCTCGCTTCTGATTGGCCAGTCACATGTTGCATAGAATGTCAACATGTAGCCTGAAAACGACCAGCGCATCTGCCTGTGCTAGAACACAGGCAGGCTGGAGAGTGTCTCACTCTTCTTCTATATAGAGTGAGAAGCTATTATGTACTCTTGATCGAACTAAGCTAAACCAATCAGAATACAGTCATTTTTTCGTGTATTTATTAGATTGATCGAATACTGTGTTTTATTTTCAGATCTATCGCATCCCTATTTGACAGACGTAACTGTAGACGGTCTGTTGGATGCTATTATTTTCGGCACGGGCGGATATGAGGTGATCGATCAGACGTTCGTGGGCGGCTTGGCTCGGGGAATGAATGCCACCGTGAAACTGTCAGAGGCCGAGATGGTTAAACCTCGTGGTGTTCAGGTGAGACTTTGGCCCGTATTCACATCCTATAAGTGTTATTCACATACTAACGCTAAGCGTTTGGTAAGTGTTAGCGCTTAAGTATGTTTTGTATGTTAGAAGTTTAGGTATGTGAATAACATGTTTAAAAATAACATGCTGCCACGTGCGCGCTGCTGTCCTGTTCCGGGCTAGCTCGAGGACAGGCTGACTAAATGAAACTCGCAGAGGGTATCAAAGTCAGGGGCGTGCTGTGAAAAAAAAGTATGTGAATAACACTTAGCGCTTATAAACGCTAACACTAAGTTTAAACGTTGGTGTTAGTATGTGAATACGGGCCTTTGTATGGATACTTTTTATTTTGTAAATTTCCCAGTCACTGACCAGCACTAAAGTAGTACGAGTTATTTTAAATACTTTCCAATATCCATTTTATGTAGATAATCATTAGATAAGCCAAAGAAATGTTTCCATATAAAAAGTTTCGTTAGACTTCATAGTTTAAAAACATTTGTAAGGCCTCGTAACTTACAACGTTTAATTCACTTGCCGCCTATTTAGGTAGAAAACCGATTTCTAATTCAGTGTAATTTAGTCAGCTAAACGGATGCACAGACAGATTCTTAGTATGCCCGAGTTTTTGAATTCGTGTTTGTATACTAAAGTCTGACAAAAAAAGCTGCGCCGAATTATTTTAGTGGCATGACTTTTGCGGCTACTTGCTGTACTCTTGATAGTCAAAATCTATTCTTTTCGTAACGAAATCACATGTTTCGTTTTCTCAAGTGGTACAACTATTTTTTGTTAGAATGCAGCTCCCTCCTGTTTTTTTCAGCCTCTCAACAGTCAGACAGTGGTGGAATTTCTGCTGTCTATGATGAAAATCAACTCTACTTCGGGATCAGAGGGCCTCATGTCTGAATCGCTGGCCCGGTGGTTCAAGTCCCAGGGCTGGAGTGTGTTTAACCAACTTGTGCCCGGGGGAACCGGCAAACGTTCCAATCTCCTGGTTACAGCCAAACCCTGGACCAAGGGCCAGCCCGGACCCCCCTTTCTGTTCAACAGTCACTTGGATACCGTGCCCCCCTTTATATACCCGAATGTGGAGAAGGGGGCAATATGGGGTCGGGGGTCTTGCGATGCCAAAGGCGTGTTTGCGGCCATGATTTTTGCTGTCCTCTCTCTATCGCCGACACTGAAGGATAAAGTAGGATTCCTGTTCTGCGTTGAAGAGGAGACAACGCACGCGGGGGCCAAAGCGGTGGCCGAACTAGGCCTTAGTCCCCAGCTGGTGGTTTGTGGCGAGCCCACTGAACTAAAATGTCTGTCTGGTCAGAAAGGAATATTGAAAGTTAGTAGAAAGTGGGAATTTGTTAGCCTGCATTAAAATTAATATTGTAATTTCGACCTGGAATAATAATTTTTACTGTGATATAACAAGGAAAAATGTTGCTTTTTTGTGCCAAAAGAAGTATTAACGTATGCACTTTGAGTTTGAAGTTATGGGGGGGCCAAATTATTCCGGCTGATTAAAACTTAAGCCGTATGTGCCTTCAACCGACAACCATTACGCCATATATTCAGGTCATTTTCTAAGTTAGCATTACTACAGGCTTGATTTTTGCGCCATATTGGGGATGCCCTGTTAATAACGGTTTAATGGTGACATTACGTCGTGATTGTGAACGGAAATAATACGGCTGTAAAGTATGAGTCGAGCGTCAGACTTTGAACAACTGTTTAGGTTCGCCTCATAGCCACGGGTAAAGCAGCCCATTCAGGCTATCCAGAACTGGGTCAGTCGGCCATTGATACTCTGCTGAAAATGCTGAGGATACTCCAAGAGAAGTCGTGGCCCCAGTGCAAAACCCTCGGCCCCACCACCCTCAACATTGGCACCATTAGTGGCGGAGCAGCTGCCAATATCGTCCCAGCGCATGCCGAGGCTGTGCTCATGTTTCGCGTCGTGAAATCGTGTCAGGAAATCCATGATACTGTCAATAGTACGTCACTGATTGTTTGGAATACGAAAAGTTGCTGATTTAGTTTTTTTAATTCTTTGGCATTTGGCTGTAGTCAGTTATCGACAATGGCCCGTATTCACATACAACACTAACGCTTAAACTTAGTGTTTACACTTTGTGTTAGCGCTTATAAGCTCTAAGTGTTATTCACATACTTAAACTTCTAACATACTAAACATACTTAGGCGCTAACACTTAGAAAAGCGTTGGTATGTGAATACGGGCCAATATTTATACCAAGTTGCAAGTTATTTAATTATCAGAAGTTGAATTTAGTTGATCAAATTTTATTGTGAATAATATGACTTCAGTGCTTCTCTGAAATTTCGTATTTTCATCAGGATTTCCTCAGCGTGGTTTTATCAAGTATTAACACTAAACAGTGCAAATGTAATTTAATAGTTTAATCAAATAAGCAAGGCCTAAATTTCGTAAATTTCGTAGACTTTGGCTTATCTTTTTACAATTTGGTATGCTTTGCTTTTCAAGTTACTTTTACACTATAAATAAAAGATGAAGACATAAACCCTTACTATTCCTAACGATCGTTTGTTTTTTTATTCGTTTATTCGTTTTTTTTCAGAAGTAGCAGATGATTTTGGTGTCCGCGTTGAACTGATCACCAAAAATGACCCTGTGGAGTTGACCCTGCTACCCGGTTTTCCCACCGGCGTGGCTGCCTTCAACACTGATCTGCCCTACATGAAGTTCCGGTCGGAGCCCAAGCTGGTTCTGTTCGGTCCCGGCTCAATCACTGACGCCCATGGGCCCCTGGAGTACATAAAAGTGGCCGATTTACACGAAGCGGTCGAGGCCTATCGAAGCATGGTGGACTTATTTTTTTCGGACACTGTTATTTAGCGCATAATAATGAGACTTTTTTATCAAAAGTACTGGTAGTAGGATTACAAATATATAGTGTAGCGAACGTTAGCGTAGCTTGGAATGTGAGTAGTTGGAGGGGCAAGTAATTTTGATGCTTAAAATTGAAATGATTGACCTTCACTGTGCTAACGCTCAACCTAGTGGTTAAACAGATAAGAACATGTTTTGTGCCAAAATTTTGTGTTCCGTGGGGGGTTATCATTTTTTCTGGAATTGGACCAACAACTTACCTAACTGACACAAAAAAAGAAAAAATCCTTTTATCCACATTTATAGATCCATGTTATCAAGAGTACATAATAGCGTCTCACTCTATATAGAAGAAGAGTGAGACACTCTCCAGCCTGCATGTGTTGTAGCACAGGCAGATGCGCTGGTCGTTTTCAGGCTACATGTTGACATTTTGTGCAACATATGGCTGGCCCATCAGCGCGTAGATTCTCTGCGTAACACACTTTTAGTAAATAATCGTTGATGCGTTGTTAAGCATTAAGATAGAGAAAAATGTTAATAACTCATAATTTATTCATAGTCGGCCTGCTAAAACATTAAAAAAGGTTTGCAAATACCTTCGAGGATATTTTGGCAAACTTTCAGTGAAATTAATTGAGAAACTTTTGAGAAATTGAGAAAAGTTTATATCTCAAAAGTTTCTCAATCAATATCGCTGAAAGTTTGCCAAAATATCCCCAAAGGTATTTGCAAACCTTTTCATGTTTTTACAAGCAGACTATAAATAAATAATGAGTTATTAATCTTTATTCCTATCCCGTTTTATGATTGGAGCACGTGCACAGGCGTCTGCCAATCAGAGAATAGAAGCTCGCTTCTGATTGGCCAGTCACATGTTGCATAGAATGTCAACATGTAGCCTGAAAACGACCAGCGCATCTGCCTGGGCTAGAACACAGGCAGGCTGGAGAGTGTCTCACTCTTCTTCTATATAGAGTGAGACGCTATTATGTACTCTTGTTGGCTGGGATTCACAAAAGGTGTTTAACTTTAGACTTGGCCCAAAACATTTTTTCGAATGAAATAGAGGCTCTTAATGAAAAATTCTGAGTGTATGTAAGGTATGTATGTATGTATGTATGTACAAAGGCATTTGTAAACATATTTTAGTGTTTTTGCAAGCAGACCATACATGAATAACGAGTTATTAACCTTTTATCTCTATATCGTTTTATGATTGGAGAACGAGCACAGTCGTCTGACCAATCAGTGAATAGGAGCTGCTTCTGATTGGTTAGCCACATGTTGCACAAAATGTCAACATGTAGCCTGAAAACGACGGGCGCATCTGCCTTTGCTAGAACACAGGCAGGCTGGAGAGTGTCTCACTCTTCTTCTATATAGAGTGAGACGCTATTATGTACTCTTGATGTTATCTAACATAATACTATCGAGTAGATTTATAGCATTAATTCTATACAATTTGCATTCTGCCTTGTGCCTGTAGTGTGTGCATTTATAGTATATTATGCTAGTTTGACCTGCTTATTGACTTGACTTTTCGTATTGTCATAATTTGTTGATAGCATTGTTTTCGAATTTTTTGTCATTTTTAAACATTTTAGAAATTCCAAGCTGTTTTTGTCTGCATTATTGTCATAATGTCATGTATTATGTATATATATATATATATATATATATATATATATATATATATATATATATATATATATATATATATATATATATATATATATATTTTTTTTTATCTACGTATACGCTTGCCTTTTGAATCATTTTCCTACCGATGCACTTGTGCCTATCTTTTTCTCATTTTGTTTACTTGTCGTGTCTGGAGCTAAATTTCATAAAACTACAACTACGCAACTTATATGTACTGTGGTCCATAACCAAGCAGTTCGTTGTTGTGATATGAGTCTAGTTTTCAGGTGAATGTACTGTACTATTGCAGTACGATTGTAGTTTTAGTAAATTAATGAGGTTGGGTACGGTCGACGTTGGATAGCACCGATTATTCGTTGGTGGGAGAGAGTCCCCCTTTTATTCAGCCAGATTGGCTGCGATTCACAACTTTAGACTCGGTCTAAAACTCTCTTCGAGTGAAATAAAACATCATAACGAAACATTTTGTATTTTTTCACACGATCACGTGTTCGACTTTGATCGATTCTAAGTTAAACAAGTTTTGTCAATCCTACCTTCAATCTCAATCTCTGATTAAGTTATCGAAATTGCATAAGAAGTATTCTCAGCAGCTCAGATACATGTCTGGGCTTAAATTTGATTTGGACCGACCGACCTACCAGCCAATCAGCCGCAATCCAATTCAGCAGTCAGCACTCAGCACTTGCTCCGGTTGTTACAATATATATCCATGATTATACTTGCTCAATTTTGTGGTTTTCACTTGACTTGATAATTTGATACTATATATTTTATATTTTTATTTTTACTGTTTTATATTTATATTAAATAAATTCTTAACTTTGTTTTGGGCCTTTTATGTGTCGAGTATGAATGTGAAGGTGAGCAATCATGCTGATGCATGCTAGGTCCTGAGTCAATGCAGGGTTCAAGTCCAGTTCTTATGCAAAATATTTAACGAACTCGATGGCGCTAATATGTATGAACTGGGCGGGCACTAGGAGCCATGCGGACCAGTTTAGATTTAGATATCGGCCCGGCTAGGGAGCGATGGCTTTGGGGGTGGAGTAGGGTTGTTTTGATGTGGAAACTGCATCAAATCAAAACTAGTTTTGATGCGGTTTTGATTTTTGATGCAGCACATCAAATCAAATCAATTGCTTTTGAAAATGTGGTGCATCAAATCAAAACTAATTTTCCAGCCTTCGCATCAAATCAAATCAAATCAATTGGTTTTTTCGCTGCCAAACATCAAATCAAATCAAAACTATCCAAATTGACTAGTTTTGATGCAGTTCTGATGCGGTTTTGATGCAGCGTGAGCTCTAGATCCAGACAGCAGGCGCACGCTCTGATACCCATATGCATGTTGGCTTGCTAAACAGACCTCAGTTACGTATACATACTGGGTTGTTGGGTTCCCACTTCCCAGGCTCCCAGCCAATTGCAATGCAAAGGCAATAAATTGTATCTGTCATGTCCGTTATTAGTTTCCATGTGGTCGTTTGTTTGTAAGCGATTTTTTTTGAGGTGATATATACTTCATAAATGTGAACCAAAAATTTGGCAGAAGATTCTCCCCTTTAAGTGATTGTGCCCCCCACATTGGCGACCCTCTGACTCCGGGTCACGTGACCCTCAAAAAGTGCAGTTTTAAAAAACCAAGAAGGGGGACCGTCGTGAACTTGAAAAATGATTTGTCAGAGGTTCAGACAAAAACTTGTCTCTAGGGGGTATTTGCGTCCCTGAACACGAATCGGGGAGGGGTCTCTTTTCGTCTAGGACCGTCGTGGATTCCCATACAAACCACCTCAGCCCCCCTATGGGTTCAAATTTTTTCATGTTTTCATGGTTTCATTTTTTCATGGCCCAGATATTTTCATGTCTCTAGGCTAATTTGGGTCCCTGAACAGTGAACACAAATAAAGGGTCCTTTGCCTAGAATAAAGAATCCTGTGCCCAAAATAGAGGGTCCCCTCACCGGTCGAATCGAAACCCGTCGTAGCCACTTGACTAGTTCTTTTTGTATTATTAAATTTTAAATTACGCGCTATTTTTAATATTGTTTTTTACTCTAATGAATTTTTATTGCTATTGTGTAATGTTTGTCTGACACTTATTACTAGCTCTTTATCAGGTGACCACCAGTAGCCGTATTCTCAAAATTACCTGCAGGTAAAGTTACCCTGCAGGCTAGTAAATTCAGTGGGTAAAGGTAAAGTTAAAGTCATAAATACAGCTAGCGTCTACTGTTGAGATTAAAAATTTGCATAACAGATTATTTTTACCTGCAAAACAAACACGGTTTTAACTTGAATCTCAAAGGTATGTAGCCTCAGTTATCACGCTGGCTTTAGTCACTGTCTGAGAATACGAGTTTATCTTAATTTTACCTGCAGGTATTTTAAAAATACGGGCCCAGAAATAAATACAACCGCACTCGAGTTTGTAAGGTTCATCGATCCACCCACCACTAACCATTTAATTGTAGTCATTTTAGCAATAGTCTGTCAGGTTTTTATGGTCTCAGGCTTCTGCCGGACCGGCAGAAATTTTAGAAAAAAAAATTCATTCAAATCTAGAGTGTTATTTCGGCCTAACTTAGACTGTCACGCTTTTATCCTGGCCTAACTTACTCAATCGGTGGAATGTGACCGGACGGCCGGTGTCTTTAACCAGCTGGCCGGCGACTGTATGTAGGGCATTTCGGCCGTTCACAAACACTAAGTAGCGCTTAGCAGTGCCCTCCTGCCGTGCTAATGATGTAATTGCGAATTCAAAAAATCATTATCTTTGGTATAACACCGTAATTTAATATCGCATCAAAACTATATCAAAACTGCATCAAAATGCATCAAAACTAAAAACAGAAATTTTTGTCACATCAAATCACTTGAAAATTTAGGTTCTCACATCAAATCAAATCAAATCAGTTGCTTTTCAGGAAGGCTGCATCAAATCAAAACTAATTTTACAACCCCCACATCAAATCAAATCAAATCAATTGAAAAAAGCCACATCAAAACAACCCTAGGGTGGAGTTCTCACTTTCAAGTCAAAATTTTTCATTAATGTTTACTTATTAGATATTATTGTTATTATTACCACTTCTACATTTTTACTGACCCGGTATTCGGTAAAATTGTTGACGGGCCTAGCCGGCGTGTACACCAGCTCACGCCCCAAGAAGAAACTCAGCGATGCACGGGAGCAATAATTGACGGGAGAATGAGGCTGCACAGCCATTTCCGCGATTTTTGTATATATTTAGCTCATTGGGGAACCTGGGCCTTTTTTATCAAAACGATGACGAGCATTTTCGATGACTAATTTGTTATAATGTAGTGTCAAGTCAAGTTGGTCGTTGAAAATTTATCGATCAATCCCGTTTTTGATGACGAACATTTCTCTTCGATAATACTACTAGGGTTGTTTTGATGTGGAAACTACATCAAATCAAAACTAGTTTTGATGAGTTTTGATTTTTGATGCATCAAATCAAATCAAATCAATCGATTTTCAAAATGTCCAAATCAAATCAAATCAATCGATTTTCAAAAGGTTCAAATCAAATCAAATCAATTGATTTTCAAGAAGCCCGCATCAAATCAAATCAATTGGCTTTTGAGAGGGTCCACATCAAATCAAATCAATTGATTTTTGAGAACTCAACATCAAATCAAATCAAAACGGAAAAAATTACTTGGGTTCTGATGCAGTTTTGATCTAGTTTTGATGTAGTTTTGATGCAGCGTGAAAAATTTATTTCTATATTGTAAAGTCTAGTCTAGTCTCAGCTTAAGGACGTGAGAATGCGTAATCATATAGGGTACACTTACTATTAGGTATATAAATTGCACAGTTGTATTGTCGGCATGTGAATAGTCACCTGTGTATTACGTGGCCCCTTCAAGAGCGGCGTATATTATAGTCGATATATTTCGGTCGGCCTGTGGGTTATAGGTGTGGCCCTGCTCGCAAAATTTGCGAATAGATGCAAATAGATTGTTATGCGTGGCTTATTCTGCCCACAGGACGCCCCCACGGCCCGGCCCGCCATTAGCACGCGGGCCGGTGGCGAGCTGTTATACGCGGGCCCGGTCCAAGACCAACGGCTAGGCTCACAACCCGCCTCACGGGTCATACGCCCGGGCCCGGCCCATAAAACTATAGCTATTTAGTGCTGAAATTGGGAATTAAATATTATTTTGTCAATCAGGGTTTATTTTTTCATTTTTTTCTTGGTGGCCAGCTGGCCACTAGGCCCAAAATTTTAGTGGCCAATTCAAAATTTTAGTGGCCAATTTGAAAGATAACGTTAAAAATTTACTGAGTTAAAACACTCAAAATTATATTAAGCAACTAAACTGTAAATACACAATGCACTCATGTACACATACTGCACATGCTGTCATGAAAGACAAACCCACAGAGTCGCAGGGGTCCGGGGGCGGCAGCCCCCAGAAAAAATTTGCGAAATTTTTCATTCTTGGGACAAATTTGGTCAACTGGAGAGTGGAGACGCATCGGAAATTTTTTCGGCCGGGTAATAAAGACCAAAGGGGGGGGAACCTTGTTTACAATTTCAATTGGGGAAAAATTCGGAGAGTGGGGTGGCCTCACCCCTAGATCCGCCCCTGTAATAGAATAAGTCCCTTTCGTCAATTTCAGCTAAATTTTGATGAAATGAAAGCTTCATCACCACAAAACAGCATTCATTCTGCTGCTCTATGATTTACACGTACAATTAATGTTTAATAGAACCAAGAGTACATAATAGGGAAGAGTATGACACTCTTCCCTATCCTAGCTAATCGGCCCGGACGATGCTCCGGCCGAAATAGCGCTTTTACGCCTTGACTTCAGGGGGGGGGGTACCCCCCCCTCGAATCATGACATGTCTTGATTTCAGGGGGGGACCCCCCCTCAAAACCGGGAAGTGTCTTGATTTCAGGGGGGGGGGGGGTACCCCCCCTCGTTTCAGCACACTGCCAGCGCAAAATCGGTGGTGTCTTGATTTGAGGGGGGGGGGTACCCCCCCCCTGGTTTCAGCACACTGCCACGGTTGTGTCTTGATTTCAGGGGGGGGGGCACCCCCCCCTCGTTTCAGCACGTTACCAGCTCACCACAGATTTCATGCTGGCAGTGTGCTGAAACCAGGGGGGGGTTCCCCTCCCCCCTTTAAATCAAGACACCACCAAATTTGCTCTGGCAGTGTCCTGAAACGAGGGGGGGGTACCCCCCCCCCCTGAAATCAAGACACTTCCGGGATTTGAGGGGGGGGGTCCCCTCCCTGAAATCAAGACATGTGTTGATTCTAGGGGGGGTACCCCCCCCCCCTGAAATCAAGACGTAAAAGGGCTATTTCGGCCGGAGCATCGTCCGGGCCGATTAGCTAGGATAGGGAAGAGTGTCATACTCTTCCCTATTATGTACTCTTGATAGAACCTTTGGATTCCGTTTTTTACATGTGCGATGCGCCTTTGCGCGTGCTTCATTGCGTGTGAATTTGAAAAAATAGCAAAACCTATTGACTTATTCGGGTAGCCGCCACCCCCGGAAGTCAATCACAAAAATAAACAAACGTTTACAACAAAAAATTTATACTGTTTTCGCCTGTCAACGAAACCGAAATAACTACAATACACTGGAGCACACTCAGATGACAGTGCGTATAAGCATTAAACCGCAAGAGTAAAGATTGTGCAGCAGCCAGTGTTTGTATTGATTGTGTTGCATGGCGGTCTGGGGGCGAAATCCCCCAGAAGCCGGGCGATTTTTTGGATTTTGAAAGACAATCTTCATATTAAACTTCACTTTTTGGTGGCCAGATTGGCCACCAGCCCAAAATTTTTAGTGGCCAATCCATAATTTTAGTGGCCATGGCCACCAGTTTGGCCCAAAAAAAACACTGTTGTCAATGAGTATGGAATATATATTGACACTCAGACCTCAGTTAATATCATAACAGTTTCTCTCCTCAGCAGAAAGGCTTGTTTACATACACGATGCTAGAGTTCTGCCCGGGCCTGTAGCGGGCCGCGGGCCGCGGGCCGGGCCCGGGCCGGGCCGGCCCGGGCCCGGCCCGGAGAGAATTTTCAGAAATGGGCCCGGCCCGGGGCCCGGCCCATAAAATTACGGGCCCCGGGCCGTGCGCGGCCCGCCGGGCCGTAGCGGGCCCCGGGCCCCGGGCCGCGCGGGGCCCGCCGGGCGTAAACATCCGCAAGCCCAGAGCCGTCTCGAGCTTCAGCAACGTATGAACCACGACTGCATTGCATATATATTGATTTTTACAAGTGCGCAGGCACTTATACTACACTCAGACGCACACACAATGCATTTTCTCACTTGCTGAAGTCTGTGCCGGGCCAGCCCGCGCGCTCCGGGCCTGCTCCGGGCCGGCCCGCGGGCCCCGGGCCTGCTCCGGGCCGGCCCGCGGGCCCCGGGCCGATAGGCCCGCTACGGCCCGCCGGGCCTGTAGCGGGCCGCGGGCCCCGGGCCGGGCCCGGGCCGGGCCGGCCCGGCCCGGGCCCGGCCCGGAAGCGCGCTAGTCGGCCCGGCCCGGGCCCGGCCCGGAAAATTTGCTAGTGGCAGAACTCTACACGATGCCCCTTGACCTGTTCTACTTCTACGTTGTAAAAATGTGAAACCAATCAAAAAACAAAAAATTTTCACCTTCGATGGCATCCCGTTGACATTAGGCTACATAGTACATAGTATCACATAAAATTTTTGATCTTCTAGAGAAGGAACTATTGTTTTGAAACTAACTGTTCGCAGCGTTAAACGCTGCTGAGCAGGCTGCATAGCCTGTATGTTTTGTGTGTGTTTTCAGCCTGGGAGTTGGCTGCTGATTTTTGTCTGCGTATATCCATGAAAATCAATAATCGATGTAGAGTGTTTTGGTGTAACTTTTTCAGCCTCGGCACCGTAATGTTTCACCAGGACTATATAAGAGACCCTGGATAACACTGTTTATCGCTTCTTGGAGCTGATGTGCTCAGCTCAGATCAAAGCGTAATTGGGGCCGAATGGCTCGCTGCAGCGGGATGCTTAACATCCTGCAGCACTTTTTTGTAAAGAAAGTAGGTGGTACATAGTTTAGGATACGCAGTGCAATTTAGAATAAGCTAGGTAATAGGGTAAGTACCTAAGTTACGCAGTGTAGCCGTAGCGTACAGTAGATACAATTCAATTAAACTTGAAAGGTAGACACCGGGGAAGGAACATTGCCTCTTTTGGGACCTACTTGTTCAACTGACAGTAGTTACATCAAAACCGTATCAAATCAAAAGTATTCGAACATCAAATCAAATCAACTGATTTTTGAGAAGCCCACATCAAATCAAATGATTTTTGAGAAACCCACATCAAATCAAATCAAATGATTTTTGAGAAGGCGACATCAAATCAAATCAAATCGATTTTTGAGAAGCCCACATCAAATCAAATGATTTTTGAGAAGCCCACATCAAATCAAATCAATCGATTTTCGAGAAGCCCACATCAAATCAAAGCCCACATCAAATCAAATCAATTGAAAATGGGTCGCATCAAAATAACCCTATACTATAGGATACTACTTTAGCACAACTCCGGTAGGTACGTAGCCTGATACGTTTCTGACATGACCACGACAACGGTTTCATACTGACAGCGACTGCTAGTTTCAGCTTCAGCTAATGAAGACTCGCACACACCCATGAATTTATTTGTTGCATTAGAAGGAATAGATCCCAACAATATAAGAAAACCAGTAAAAGAGGCACAAGCAAATTGGCAAAACATAAATGCATACCAAAACTGAGCACAGTAAGCACACAAGACTAAAAATTACTACCCAAAATTTTGGTATTAAAATTCTTCAAAAATCGGGAATGAATAGGGGGGGGGGTCCTTCCGCTCCCCGCAACTTTTTCAGACTGAAATTTTGCATAAGGGAATTTTTTGGGGTGTAACACTGCATGGGGTAATTGCGTGTTTAGATGTTTCTCTGTGAAGCCATAGCTCAGCGTTTACAAATTCAAATCACAGGCGGTTTTTTTGCATTATGTAGAAATATATTGAACCTAAAAGTAAGCCATGCTTTGAAATGGAAATTTTGATTATGTTTCCAGTACAAGCGGCTAAAGAAATGTCCATTTCAAAATATTAGCATTTTTTACAAAACGTTTGCGCCACAGCTCTGAATCATAGGATTATCTGTTGCAGCTGAAAGTTGGTAAGGTTTTTGACCTGCTTAAAATCCCCAGGCATCTTCCTTAATTTTTTTATTAATAATAACTAGTCAATTTACTGAGCAAATAGCTTAAAAACAAACGCACTGAAAATTTTATGTACTTTTCAGTGATTACAGACAGCCCGCTACAAATGTCCGCAGGGTAAAATTTGAAAAAGTTAGAGACAAACCTGGGGATTTTGACCTGTACATTATACTGTGTCAAAAAAATCGTGCTCAAGCATCATTTATAACTTGAGTTCTGTGGGCGCAACGTTTATAAAATAGAAGTCACAAAAACCTCGAAAACGCAACTACCACCTTTAATACAATATTTCAAAAAATCGAAATGTCATCACCCGAAATTTTTCTCTGGCTACGCCACTGACAAAAAGAAATTCAATGAAGCCGCTAAAAATAGCGCTCTGACTGAGTAGCTTCCAAAAAATCAATATGCAATTTGCAATCACTTGGTCCCGCCCCTTATTTATTCAGTTAACGTAAAAAGCTAAGAAACTAGCATATTGCAACAAAAAATTTCTTACACGTAGCAAGACTGAACAAGGAACGTTCGTAAATTTCATTCAAAGTGGCCACTTATTAGCCATTTAATAAAAAATACAACCAATACAATATAATACAATACAAACAATATTTACACAACAAATACAGCTATATTAAAATGGCAAAATAGCTTGTCAAAAAATATAAAAAATGGGTTCCTATCAGGTTGAAAATATAGTTCAATTGTTATAATTGGTCACGCAAAATGATAATACTCTGGACAACTCAAAAAAATGCCGTCTTCAGAGTATCGGAGCAGCCGCTTAATGTCACGTGCCTGCCTACACGGGAACGGAAAAATTCTAGATACGGGATACTAAAGTCTGACCAAAAAGTGCTGGACCCCATGACAAAAAGAAACACGCGATTTCATTACTAAAAGAACGAATTGCAAGCACCGAGACTACAGCGAGTAGTCACAATAATCACGCCACCTGTTTTGTCAAAAGTGTCAGCAATGTCTGATCAGACTTTAACACAGCTGTTGTCTAAACTGTAGTTCGTGCGACAAATTTCTGAGCTCTATGACAGCTCCTATAATTTCTATTTAAAAAACCACCATCAAATATTCAAAAACTTTATAATAATATTATACAATTCCCATTTTATGGATATTTTCTGTTTTCATTATAGTACGTCACTCCTCAAAAACACTTTTAAAAAATATACAGAAAGGATTCAAAAAAGCGCAAAAATGCTCAAAGCCCGGCCAATTTCAAAATGTCCTCGCAAATCTTTTTGTACAAGAAGGCGTCTCCGTTGAGTCGTTTCCGGCGTACGCCGATCATCCCGATCTGATCCACAAACACCACTTCCAGCTCCAGGGTCAGTCGAGTGCTGCCGTAGGGGTCTTTGGATTTGCCACGCACTGTCCAGCTGAAAAAATATAAATATAAATACAAAACAATAAATATAAAAAGAGTATAAAAATATTAGTTGGGGTCGATTCATACTTACAGCCGTATGTCCGTTCAGCCGTTAATTCGGTATATATAGTTCGAAAATATCACGCCACAATCTCAGCTTATACACTATAAAGTGGCGGGATTATTTCGTAATTTTCCAGGCTATACGGATATCTGTAGTATGAATCGAGCCTTTTACAGTTGTATGTCCGTTCATCCGGTGTATGTTGAAAAACAACCAAGCCACAATCATCACAGAAATCAAATAATGTCCTTTTAAAACCGGTTTCTGAAACATTATGGATTACTCAAATATTGGACTGCATGACAGCTCAATATCAAAGCTGAAATGAATCAGAATATTTGTTGACCAAAAATGCGCACGCGAAAAACTAATTTCATCCCGATCCGACTACTTGTGAGCTTATACTGGGATATTGTTCTGTTCTACATGAATTT
The DNA here is from genome assembly GCA_030248245.1 of Trissonchulus sp. WLG1_4. Classification (NCBI taxonomy): domain Eukaryota; kingdom Metazoa; phylum Nematoda; class Enoplea; order Enoplida; family Ironidae; genus Trissonchulus; species Trissonchulus sp. WLG1_4. Next base: position 21,632 of record JASANF010009891.1, read on the forward strand.
ATATAATTCTCACGTTCTACACCTTTCGGTTTATTCGGATTCAACGCATAGAATGATCAAAGAAAAACGATTGGTTTTTCACGTCACAGAATACGTACGCACTGTTCTATGTTAAGTTTTTTCACACTGACAATATGAGTAACTTGCATTAAAGCTAGGGGAAATGCAACAAGCAGGCCCCAAAAGGGGGCAAGGTTCCTTCGCCGAGTGCAAAGTCTGCTTATGTTACCCAAAATATTTCAGCGTCACCTTTGTTTTTATGTATTTCCATGTATAGAAAGCACTAAACCTGTGTAAATACTTGATATAGTTTCAGTGGTTAATTAGATGCTGAATTCAACAAATTGGTCGAAAACACATGTCCTAGTTGCCAAAAATTTCTTATTGCATGTTTTGACAAGGAAAATGTCTTGTTGTTAAAAACATTAAAATGTCCTGTCAAACAAAACAGTCTCTGCAGAGAAAAGTTGCGTAAATTTTTTGCAAAAAAAAACAACGCGGGGGGGTCGAACCCATGACGTAGTCTGTAACAACTTTCGTTTCTAGCGCTTTTGACCACTCGACCACTCCACTTCGATGAGTAGCAATGTTTGGTTATTACTATGTAGAAAGAAAGGAAAAAAACAGACAGCAGTCTAGACCTTCACGTGATTAGCATGTGTATGTAGTCTGAAAATTTACAATACAATAAAATTTTAAATCACGAAATTCTAGCAAATGACAGCTTAATACATGTGCAAAAGTGTTGCTGACTATTATTTCATGAAAATTTGTAAAAAAAGACTTGTCTTTGAAAAAAAGAGCTGTCGGTTCCCATACTGATTTTACATGTTAATCATGTGCGCTGAACAACATGTGGCTGCTACTTTTACACTACGCAGAGTTGATTTCAAAACAATAGTTCCTTCTCTAGAAGGAACAAAAACGTTGATTGTCCAAAACTGACCCATCCAACTTCCAAGAAAATCCTTTTTCTCTGAAAATGCGCACTAGTTCAGCCAAAACGACTTCGGGTGATTCAGTAGAGGTTGTGCTCACGTTCACGAAAGTCTGTAAAAACAATTAAAATGCTTCATAGATAAAAATTACTGTTATTATCAGTCAAACAAGAAACAATAACATGTATCAGTCAATTCATAGGGCCTATTATTCCTAATTACAAGATCCCCGCGGACCTTTGGAGTCAACCACAATACAGATCTGCCCAAATGCTGATTCTAGCAACCAAACTCTTCTCAACTCTATACCTTCACATGTCTAGGTCCGGACACAGCTCCGGCTTTTTTCCTGGGAGTCATGGCTTTCAGCATTTTGTCAATTCCCCGCTCCAAACTATGGAACATGCGTTTGCGTCCCGTTTCCGTCAGTTTTTGGCCAGAACTGGGAGTGTTGAAATGTTTCTCCTTGGAGCGCGAACCGCGAGCACTGGAACGCTCGGCTGGTGAGCCAGATGTCATTTCATTGGCTTCCGCCGACTGTTTCCTAAAATAGCAATATTCAGCAATCAAGCATATTCAGAACTTCTGAAACGGACAGAATTTGCACAAATATAGCCTAGTTCACACTCTTGTCTTAGTCAGAAAAATTTCGGAGACAGGAGTGACCTTTTAACTTCTTTGTAATGGGTTAAAATGCACTTTTTAGCAACTTTACAACTTAATTTCGCATTACAAACGCAAGATCACTAAGCATTAAAGTTTCAGCGGTCTGGGGTAGCAGCCAGGGTTTAAATTTTTCCGGAAAAAAATGAAGGCCGTTTTCCGAAAATCGAAAAAAATGTAAAAAATTCAGTATAGCAAAACGGCTATATTTACTCTCGTTAATCACTGTTTAGTGAAGATGCACCATAGTTTTGCTTTTCTAGGGCCATGCATGTAGTATACGTCGGGGATAAACTAGATAAACACAAAGACTGACGTAGAAAAACTCCTTACTGTTCAATTTTGCAGGAACATAATCTAGTGTTTTCTGGCCAAATGGTGATAATGCTTTTGGTGATATTTTAAATATATATAAAGATTTGAACAGAAAGCGCGTTTGAAACAGTACAGTTTAAAGGCCTTCAACCACTAACTTTACTATATTACTTGACTACATTACCATAAAAATTGCGGAAAATATTAAAGTTTAGTTTGCAAATAAATTTCGAAATTTTTGGCAAAAATTTTAAAGGTTTGCGTTTTTGTGAGTTCAAGGCCCCCAAGCGTAGAGACAACCACCCCTAAAGTTTTCAAAGAACCGGGACAAACGCTCTCCTAGACGGAGACGCCGTGTGAATGTTGCAAGTTGCAAGACAAAAAACAATTTGGTTGAACTGTGGTCACCAACAAGGTGTAGCCGGGGATAGGAGGAATTCACCCATGAAATTGTTTCCGACTGAAATTGTACACAAGGGTCCTATTCCTTGGTTTTTATTGTCCGTAAGTAAAAAATTTCCGATACGTCTTCAATTGACCAAATTTGGCCTAAAAACAATGATTTTCCTGGCATTGTATTCATTGGCATGTATATAGATAAGGGTAAGCCTGGTGTATGCAATTGTTGCAATTATTGCAATAGCGCAATAAGTTTCATTGCGTTTCAATTTAAATGTTTCAATGTTATTCATATCGCTGCGCAATCAGGATGCAAACAGCATAGGAAAGGGGTCGGCTGCAGTTTAAACTTTAGTTTTGTAATTTGTATAGGCTTGCGCATTACTGTGTGAGAAAGCTGGTGTAACTTGTCGTGTGGAGAGTAGCAGGGTTGGCAAGTCTCGGGTTTGCAACCGAGACCGAGACCAGGCAACCGAGACCACCGAAACGAGACCTACGAGACCGAGACCAGCCCTTGGGGGACCTTTTTTCAGGTTGTAATTACAAAAATTTGAAATTCTCTGAAACGTGTAAATTAGTAATTGAGGGGGTAATTGCGTTTTTAGATGTTTTTTTAAACTACCATAACTGCACTTAACCTCAACAAAAACTAGAACGGTCTTTTTTACATTTTTTTACACCTTCTAGCTTTAAAAAAACTATATTTAAAAGCAGATTATATTTTGCAATTTTACTGCTGCTATCGTTTGAATACACCCCATCAGCGGTTTTTTGACTAATTTTTGCGCCACAGTTATGAAACTCAAGTTCAGCCAACAGCTACTAAACTTTTTGCAGTTATGCACTGACATAATATCCCCACCCGTTTTTTTGATATAGTTGATAAGTCGTTTCTACGTTGAGAAAATTACATTTTCGTGCAAAAATCACGTAATTTGACTTTTCTCTAAAATTTTCAAAAGCCCATAACACCGACTTTACAAACTATTTTTAGAAAAAGAAAAAAAACGGGTGGGGATATTTTCCTAAAGATAATGTGGTTAAAGTTTCGAAGCCATAGTCCGTTTTTAGCTTGAGTTCTGTGGGCGCAAAAATTACACTGAAATGTCAAAAACCACGAAAACGACATTATCCCCTTAAGTTACAAAAAAGTGACCATTCCGTTAGGTTATATGAGTGTATCACTTGCGAAGTTGTGAGAAACTTAACATTGTAACGACCGGATTCATGAGAGTAGGTGATTGACAGCCGGAGAATACATAAGATTATTTTCCCGCTATTCTGTCAACTTTTGGTTATTTTTAAAAGTTTCGCACAGTTCTTTGCAAACCACAGTGCGTTTTATAGTCCATTGTAATACATATATTTTCACTTTGGCAGCCTGACTCAGGTGCCAGCGTAAAATCCTCCGTGCTGGTGCAGTGGTGCTACTATCAGAAGTTCGGACCAGAAAAGTTTCTCCCGCTGACACAGTTATGTGGGGGAAAGGTTTGATCGCCCCAACCACTCTAGAGCCTAAAAAGCATTTGACTGTGCCTAGGTTTTTCAGGTAATTAATGTTTTGACATGCGTTGAAAGGTTGGGGCTCAAGAAATTCAATTAAACTGCCGTCCAATGCACGCTTAGTAAAGTTGCAGAGGCCCGCAAATTTTTAATTTAAATTACAAATCAGCTACTAACTTAGCACTATTTGGTAAATGATGGTCAGTAGTTTTACTGTTTACCATATGCTTTAGAGGTTCCACATACAATGCAACATCGCTAAGTCAGACAACCCATTCTAGCTCAAACATTAAGTAAAAAATCTAGCTTGATATACAAAGTTTATATAAACGTTAATCTATATAATATAATCCACGTTTATATAAAGTTCGCCAAAGTTTGCCGGTGAACTGACAATCTTTTGCAGCAGACAGTTTTGACCATTTCATGCTTGGCAATATGTTTGGAAACTTGAATTGTAAAAATAATCTTCGTGATTTTGGAAAATTGTGAAAACTTCAAGTCTCATCTGAAATACCGAGACCACCCTATGGCAGGTCTCGGTTTTCCTACCGAGACCGAGACCAGCATAGTCTCGGGTTTTTTACGAGACCGAGACCGAGACTGCCAACCCTGGAGAGTAGACTTGCAAGCAGCTTGTTAGCACTTGGAGGAATTACAGTAAAGTATATAGCGTATCGGAAGAAACGAACACAGGTACATCATTGTAATAGGGCATATAATATCGCAAAATAAGACAGTAATACAGAACGAGGACGGCTAGGGTCCTTTATAGTACTACACTTTGCTGGTACCGTATAGTTGTGGAAGTAGCGTCTCACCGCTGTTTCGCACACTAAAAACAAGCTTACAATACATTAAACATATACAAGTTCCTTTAACCTGACCCTGCCAAGGAAAGATCAACCCAGTCCCAGAGTCATTACCGCTCTTGTGCATCATACAAGAGCCACTGACTAGGAAATATAGATTTTTATCTTTGAAGACAATATTACAAACGACAGCCAAATATTAAAACTGAGTATAGTTCAGATTCAGTTCACGTTACAGTTCAGTCACATGATGTGTCTGCGAATTTGCGGTATGCAGGAGACGCGTCGGCCGAATAGAGAGTGAGAAGAGGGATAAAGCAGTCCATCGGAATCCTCAGCTCAGTGTACGTGTCTTTCTCAAGACCTACCGAAGTGGCCACCAGATTGGCCATCTCTGTTTCTTGCTGTTCCCCCGTCAGTCCACGTGACAGACAAGTGAGGACTAAACTGCGAGGGCGTTGAGCCAACCACAAGATGCGATCGCTCATACAACGAAGCCCTTACACAGAACTGAGTCCTGCGATTTCCGGAATGTGAAATGGTTCCCCCAGGGCATTAAAGGCTCCAGCCACACCCGCGGAGTATGGGCTTGCTGGAACTGGTTGATATTGGCCTGTGAAATGTGTAGATTAAGCAAGGAAAGGTGGTGGCTGTGCAGGTAATGCAGACGCTGAGCGTAGACGGTACAAGTCTCGTTGAAATCGAACCGCTCATCGGCCTGCCGGAGGAACGGCTCTAACTTTTTTCGGCTGGTGTCATTGGAAAGGGCGTACTTCAGATACAGGCTAGCCACCAGCGAGTGCCGATGGTTCAGTCGGAACCGACATTCACGTTCCAGCCACACCGTGAGTATTTTCTGCAACAATGCCTGACAGTTACTATTTGCTCATACAGACTATAACGTCAGGAGTACAGCAGAATCGTTGGCGGAGTAGGTCACGTAGATGTCGTCCACACAAGACTACGTAATCAAGCATAAACAAGCATAATCAAGGTCAACACTTTGATTCGAAAGCAGGCACACGACAACAAAGTATGGCATACCTGCACGGCAACACAATAGGTCCACAGATTAAAAGGATACAACACGAACTACCAGTTTCTGACTTCTAACCACGTAAATAGCTGGTGATTTCACATAGCTTACATAAACTAAACGGTTCGCCACTTCCGACTGCACAACGCGCAAGAAAACTGCTGTACTCAGCTGGCTTATAAAAAGTCGCACACCGTGTAACACGTCAAGCTTCAAACAAACAGCGCACCGTGTACAACCTTCAGGCGTACTACGCCGATGCAAAACCACAACTGGTTGCACCAGCGAGTTGCAGACTGTTTTAAGGTTTACGGTTACTGATTATGACGTAAATCTTGACATTTAAACAAAATTTCAACCTAACAATTTCCTCAAACTAGCAATGCTAGCCATCAGCCCTACAGTTAGGACACGTGGGGATGAAAGTAGAAGAGGGCGAACCGTTAAAACCAATTACTTTTCCCTTTGACCAATAACTTTTGCACACTATGTGCCTATTGTATTTGCTGCTAAATAAATGGATGTGTGTAAAATGTGTCATGTGTGTATGTGTGTGCGGGTATATGTTGGCCCAGTCAAAACAAAGTCAATATTACGTATACGTAAGCTTAAATACTAAAGTCCGATAAAAAAATGCGGGACCCTGAGATAAAAAGAAACACGCGATTTCATTACGAAAAACAAATTGCAAACGTCAAGAGTAGAGCGAGTAGTCACACCACCTGTTCTGTTTTAGATCACACTTTAGAAAAATTCTCATATTATGAACATTTTTCTACACTAAAGTCTGACCAAAAATGCTGGACCCTGAAGGGGTAGTTATATTTTGAGTAAACAGTAAGAGATAATTACGTAAACCCATACATCAATCAAAAGCTCTTGGCGAAATGAATGCATTCCGGTAGTTAGTTCCGGTCTTTATCCGGTCACCGGAAAAAAGCGAGTTTGAGCAAACCGTAATGGGTACTGGCACATGTTGGGTATCAATCGAAAGCTCTTGATGAGCTAAGGTCATGTCCGGTGTCATATCCGGTTGATATCCGGATACTTGACCGGAAAAAACGTTTTTCAGCGTTTGGTAGCAGATATATACAATGTTAATTCCAATAAAGTTCGAGCAAACATGATAGATATTTCTAAAAATTTCATGTCTATAGGTCTTATATCCGGTCAGTTATGAGTGATCTCTGGTTTTCTCCTAACCGCATATAGACTTGTACCAGACTCCACCTTAAAACAGCATAGCAATGTCGCATATCGCATATCATTCGAAAGGTTTCAGTGAGTAGATGTTGATTATACTAAAAATTCAGGTCTATATCCGGTCACCTGATGTAAAATGGCCAAAGACAGTTTTTGTCACTTAGGCGCCTCCGGTGACTACAACTTCGCAATATGCATTCGTATTACCTAAATGCTACGCTGAAGGTTTCATGCCTCTACCATTTCAAAATCTACATGTACGATTAACTCACCACCAATCGTATATGCTCTACTGGACAGAAATCCTTACTTAGAAGTTACTTAGAAGTATACGTATAGTTTTAAGAACATTAAAAATATACATTGTATGCTATTTAGACCAGATAATATTTTGTTAATTTGCTTTTGTAAAGCTGCTTCGAAAACAACTTCATCACGTTATTTTTTGTGACAAGTGTTTTTATTCTGTTCTAGATTAAATCTAAATAAATTTTATTAAAATAGCAACTTGAGTTTGTCAAACTGCTTTGCAAACAAATTTATCAAATATTTTTTAGTTTTACTTGTAAATAAGTTTTTATTCCGACGTAGATTTATGAAAGTGTTTGTCGTTTAGCGTACACAAGAAAACTTTGTTTGAAGTTGAAGTTCGAAAGTTTGAAGTTTACTGGGTCAGAATCAATTTTGAACTTTCTGTGCTGAGAGTATATGTAACAAAATTTACTGCTAAGTGATGGCAGTTGCGTTGCTAGTGAAAATAGCAATTTTGATATTCAACGAATGCGTATGCATGAGCTGTCGTTTAATCAGCAAAGAGGTGAATGCCGATAACGCAGAATTACATGATCAGAATGAGTTTACTAAAATTCGCTACTTATGTTCTCAACCCCATCAACATATCCCTCTTTAGATGGATACAAAGTGTTAATTCTGGAAGGAGAGTTCGGAAGCTCCAGAGAGCCACATATAAAACTGTTTGCGGACTTGTCAACTTAGAGCGCAATAGCAAATGATATTTTGTAATTGGTATGCTTCCTAAACTGCATACACATAACATTGAATTTGCGTGAATTCTGCATGCAAATACAAAGTTCCGAATTTCAAAGAATTTAAACTAAGAATAAAACAGATATCAAGTTTAGTTTTTGTTTTGACTTTACAATCAATTGTTGTGAGTTTACAGTCAAGATCAGTGTGCTATCAATTTAAATAATCACTATTAATTTAAGGAAATACAGAAAATGCAGACGTGAAACTTTGAAACAATTCGGTCAGTTACAAACTAAAATATAGACGCGGATCTCTGGTGAAATCAGATATTATTCATAATGTCGTTAATGAATATCCAAATGTCATTTTACTTCTATTGTCAATGTCTGGATTGTCAGATTTACGGATCCATCATATTGTATTTGTCGATCAAAAGTTATCAAAATGTTGAATAAATTCACGATTGATATGCTTGTTTATGGGCGACGTGAAAGCTTTATTTAACAATGCCCACTTTATACTAAAATATATCCAGGTTTCATCCAGGAAAATTACATTCTTACCGATATGGATTTTCCAGGACATTTTCACTAATCAAATGTTACGAGGAATGCGTTAGTTACGGATTTCAACCTGAACATTTCAAACTGGGAAAACCGACACATGGGCGACCGAACGACTGTTCCGGTTTCAAATTTATTTTATCCTCAGAAATACCCACATAAAGGACAAGCAACAGAACGAGTAAATTGTGCAACGGCTGCTCCCCACATGTTGACTAAATTTGACATTTGATACTATATGTTGATAATAGTTTAAGTTCAAGTTTAAAATCAAATTTAAAACGGGTATTTCCATCCTTTTGCAGCCGGGTCACTGTTATATAATGAGCTACAGTGTTACCTAAAGTTCTGCTCCGCATAAAGATTTTTAAAATGTTTTACCTATTTACTCTGGCCCAACGGGCTTTCGTGCTTAGTGAGAACACCTTTTGCATACAGCTTCTGCTTGTTTCACTGTGTGTCTATGTATGTTACTGTTACAGATATTGTGTAGATTCTTATCCTTGGTTATTATATTACCAGAATTTTTTATGGTGAAAGTCTTATTTTGGAATGCTTGATTGTAGAACTTATGGTATTGATCTAGAATATTACGCTATATTGACTGTTGTATGCGGCACAGGTTTTTTAACAATGGTGCACGTGTACAAACCCTAGACTCACGTATATCTAGACCAGAAATAGTTAAGAAACAGAGTATCTACACTTAGCTAATACTTGCTGGTACAATATACTGTAACCGGCTGGTCTTATAAAGTAATTACTAACTAGCCTAACTTAAGTTCTGAAGCACTAAATTACCCAGGTTCGCTTCAGCTCGGTTACAAATGTGACCTTTAACTACGATTGCAGCACACAACGATAAACAGATTATCTTTATCGAACGCAAATAGATACGCGCAAGCAAGCAGTGATATACGCACAGCAACTTTAATGGGGCCTGTTACCGTACACCGTTCCTACCTAACCTACCTAGACCTTTGTCTGCCGGGTTAACCGTACTAACGTGTGCACCGTACTTAGCCGTACTAGCCGTCTCAGCGGTGTTAGCGGTCTTAGCGAGGTGTTACCAACAGTCTAAGCGGTGTAAGCCGTGTAAGCGGTGGAACGGTGAAAGCGGTAGAACCGGGTTCAACCGTCTGAGCCGACCGACCTAACCTAACTTACTGAAAAGTGAATTTGCAGCCCCTTTTATAACTTCTGGTTGAAGGCGGGCCTAACTCTGATTGGCTAATAAACCAGTCTTGTAGGTACGTAACAGAATTTTATTGGCTGCATTGCAAGCCAATGCTCTGACTCAATTTCTTCTAGAATGTTCTAGAAGTTTCTAGAAGGCAGAGCACGCATAGACAGGCAGCTGACGTACGTATTGTAGTGTATTGTAATTGTGTGTGTGTGCGTACAGCTGAATAAATTATAACGTGTTACAGATAAAGGATTGCGTATCTTTTAATAAACTTGAGTGAGTCATCTAGCCAAGTTATCTGGGTTAGTAAATAGTTATTTGAGTGACTCATGTGAAGGAGTCGTCTAACATCTCGGTGAGTTATCAGGCTGACTCGTGTCATCGGGACATGTGATGACAGGCTCCTGGCGCGGTGCTTCGTGGCTCAGAAGGGGCATGTTTTTTAGAGGAGGGCATGTTTTTTAGAGGAGTAGCTCCTAGAAGGCCTTGCCTTGCTTCTTCAGCGTCTCAGCGTCGTGGCGGTGCCATAGACCCGGGCAGGTACCCGGACCTCCAGAGAAATTGGATAATGCCCCCTGCGGACCGGTGGATCTCCGACAGGGTTGCCCCGCCCCAAAGACCTCACCCCTCAGATTCGCAGTGGCAGGGCATCTTGCTAAGGAGTGCTCAACAGATTTCTCATTTTCGTTGCATAGTCTACCGTCGGGCGAATTTGCTTTTCCGATTCGGTGTAACTATTGCAGAAATAAAGGGCAGTGGCCCGTCCGAACCTGCGCACAGAAAACCCCTTCTTCTCGGTCTAGTCTGTGGTTCTCAGGAGGCGGCGGAAATCTTCTCTCAGTCAGTTCATGGTGAAGGTCCCTTCTTCTGTTACTGACCCAGCTACTGACCAGGTTCCGTTTGATCACTGCTTTCGCTGTCTTGAAGTCGATAGCAACCGTTTCTTGAGGCTTTCGGGATCCTGCCTTTGCAAGCAGGTCCTAGAAGGCCAAAATTTAGCAAAAAAAGCCACGCTAAAAATAGGCTACTGCCGTAGTGCAAAACGACATAGTTTTTGTAAGAGTTGCTTCAACCGCAAAAAATGTAGAAAAAAACACACGTTAAAGATAGGCGTAAATGGTGCCGTAAAACCGGTATGCTTTTGAGAGGTTCTAAATCTGTATAAATCAGTAAAAAATCGTAAAAGCAGGATTTTATCACTACTGTCGAATAAATGATAGAAAAAATACACATATGCGATTGAGTTAATGAGTTCATGAGTCAAGGTGAAAAAACTTGCTCAATCAGAGTCAAGGTAGAGCGGGTTCTACAGATCTGGCCGGTCGCAGTTTGCCTGTTACAGTGCAACTAGACGAGTGCGTACCTGAGTTGCTGAGCAAATGGTGTGAGGGGAGTGCTGGCAGGTGTGTAGTATAGACTGTTAAAGGGAGGACGACGGATATCTGGAAAAGGCGCACATAAGTAAATAAGAAGCACAAAATGCAGCCAAATTATAATAAAGTAACAGAATACAATATTATGTCAACAAATAGAACCTGTAACCTTAAAGCATTTTTATGCTGTAGAGATACATTCTGTCTTAAGTATACAATAAACATTTAATAAGAAACTGTAAACTTATAACCAACTAATAAAGCATAAAAAAATGAATCAGTACAATTTTTGCTGCCCTATCATGCTTTCTGAACTAAATCAGCCAAAACATATCTCATTATCATTCAGACAAACGGTCTGAATAAATTAAACTCAATGTCACAGCCAAAGTCTCCAAAGCCTCCAAAATACCTTCCTTCACAGCAACAGGCGTGTGCAGACTTTTGGGTCTTTCAGTGTCAGCATAAAATCGAGCTCCCATCGTGTTGGCATTTCGGCCCTTTGGCGGAGTCCTAGCTCGGCCCCTGTGCGGTGGCTGGTTTTCCTTGTCGCCAGTTCGCTTGGTTCGACAGGGCATGTGGGGGGTCGAGTCGACGTCGGCAGGTCGAAAGGTCACGCCTTGACTGGAGTTTTCGCGACTACGACTCTTGCGATTGGACTCCTTGATGGCTTGCTTGTAGGAATTATCACGCTAAAAGCATACATACATAATACGCAGATTTTTTATTATTTGACCATAAAAAATATTTTACTATGCTTTTTAGTGCCTTGTGCTAAGTTCGAGTTCAAAAAGTAACCATACTGATACTTCTACTGTAAAGTTTAAAAATACTTTTTGCTAACTAGTACGTGTTAAACATACTTTGTACAACATACAATGGTAGTGTAACAGTACCTTGTTATCTAACCTGCGAAATTATATAAATTTTAATAAGTAAAAAATCAGCGCAAAATAACAGTCAAAAAGCTTGCAGTAGGCTGAAGATTACGATAAGAAAACTTACTGTAGTTAGGTACAAGGAAGTTCCGTCTACAACTACCGTATCTACTCTTACCACCGTATGTGCCGTCATGCATGACATATCAAGCGAAACTCTAGTCATGAGAAGAGATCTAGAGCTAGCACAAGCTAAGTCATATTAGGAAACCAAGATTCTATAAAAACTAGTTTTCTCTTAAATTCAGGATCAGAAGCCTGACAACTAAAGTTAAAATTGTTATAAAAACTGTAATTCTTAGAACTGTATAAAAACTGGCCAACAGCGATTGGCCAATTCACCTTAATTACGAATCCTGATTGGCTAAACCGAGTACGCCAATAGAATAACTCAAGTAATGTAAAACTCATTATAAAATGGCGCAAACCAGTAAACCAGTCAGTCATCTAGCAAGCTCTGTGCTCCACGGTCAGTCTTCGGTAGCTCAATCAGTCTGGTCTGGTAATCAGTCAGTCAGTTCAGCTACTCTGCTGGTTTGCTAAGTTGCGTCGCCGAGTCGTCAAGTCACGTCACTGCTGCGCTGTCTCTCTGCTGTGTTGGTGTGTTTAATAAACCACTGTAAGCTGTGCTCTCGTGTCTTCATGCATTAGGTCAAAGTCACAACGCAATGTGCGAACCTGGTAAAGAACAGCCATGGGCTGCAACGGTACCAGTGTAAGCGGGTGTTCGGCCCTAGACGGTCAATCCTAAGTGCACTCAAGTCTGAATACCCGGCTACAGTAGTATCGTCTTTAACGACGATGTCGTGAGTTATTGGCAAAACAAGTTTTACTCTACTTATCAGTTATTAAAATTAATCCATTAAAAAATGGCCTCAGTTCCATATATGTAACGGGGTCAAAATTTTAGGGGTCCCTCCCCGGCCAAATTTTAGGGTCCCTCCCCCCCTTGATCCAGGAAAAATACTCTGAATATTGCAAAAATTTGCAAAATGTCAAAGTGCCACTTTTACTTAATTTTGCGCATACTCTGAAATCTGAATATTGCAAAAACTTGCAAAATGTCAAAGTGCCACTTTTACTAAATTTTGCCCATACTCTGAGTATTGCAAAAATTTGCAAAATCTCAAACTGCCACTTTTACTAAATTTTACCCAAATTTTCGGTACCCTGCCCCGGGCCCCCCATTTTTCTCGATAAGGGTCCCCCTCATACATGAAAGCTCAGTTCTGACACCCGATAGCAAACTCAGCAATATCCCACCTTAACTTCACTGGCGGCCGTGCTGGGCGACATAATGGAGTCGTAGACGTTGTCCACGGTGGCCGAGGGCATGACGTAGTCCGCGTCATCGTCGCTGTCCTCAGACCCGCTAGACCAGTCCGATGGCTGTTCCAACAGGGCTATGTCCAGACCACCCTCTTTACCTTCAGAGTCTAAAGACAGTGTTTTTTATAGAAAATACTTTTTTATATTTTTTGTAAAAGTAACTTAAATTTTTTTTTATAAAATAATTTACATTTTACGTTTGCCAGATTTGATACAGTATGATATCTTGCTAAACGTAAAAGTTGTTATTTTATGGAAGATAAAAATCATAAAATTTAATGATCAGTGTCTACAGTTTTCTTAAAATGATATGACCAAACATGAATTTTTGATTAATTATAAATCCCCTTATTAGCACATAAATATTGTATCAAAAATCTAATCCCATGATCTACTAAGCCAGTTGTTGTTGCATTTCAACTTATACTAGTTTCTACTTATATAGTTTATACTTTCGAGCAACATTCAAAATTCATAAACCAATACCAAGATCTTCCAGACTAGCATGCAGTGTGGGGGATTTGATCAAATGGTTGAGCGGGGGCGGGGCTGTGACCGTGGGTGTGGAGGGGGGCAGCTCAAGGGTGTCTTTGCAAATCGATGAGGGGGAGTTCTTAAAAACGGTGGAAAACAAAAATTGGAAAAATTGTCAATCACAGTACGTTAACAGTATAAATTCACCATATACTTCCTCAATTCATCATGACACATTCTTGCATATGTAGTCTCGTGGTTACAATGGTTAAGGCGTTCGGTCAGATTTATCACCAGGGAATTGGGGACCAAATCCTTATCCAAGCGACACGGTTGCATTATCGTCATTACCTTCACCACATTAATAAAGCGTAAGCGTGCTCCTTACAACAACATCAGTCATCTACAAGCTATACATAAGTCATAAATTTATGCAACTGCTGCACTCTTGGTACAACTTACGACCCCAAAACCCCACCCCCCACAACCCCCACACACACGGAAGGCACCAAACCCAACCAAAAACACAAACACAACCCAACAAAACCAAACAAACAACAAAAAAAAAAAAAAAAATAACCACCCTATGTGTCGAAATCACGGACAGCAAAAAACGCAATACGCAAGCACTATTAATTATTACTCGGAAGTAATACAGTAAGTAAAAATCCACGACAGCGGCAGAGAAAAACAAACCTGAATTTCGCCGAATACTTTAGTCTGATACTGTGCTTTCAATCGCAAAGGCTCGCTTCGTCTTTTTCGTCGTAAAAGTAGAAGATATGTTGCCGTGATGTAGTCATATTCCCACTATAATAAAGTAAAATAATACATAATAGCATGCTATCCGCATCAAGAGCACACGACCAAAAAAAAAACAAAAATAATATAAAAACAAAAAAAGATTTATCAGTCACTGCATATCTAATTGAAAACTGATAATAAAGGTGCATGTTAACTTACTATGTTTTATCTATTCCTATTTTACCTACCTATTTTACCGAAGAAGATGTCCCACAGTCCCAAACTATGTTCACTTTGACGTTTAAACTACAGTAAAATATTTTTATTGTCACTGGAGCGAAACATTAGATAAACCGGTTTCGTTCGGTGGTCAACTGGTGACCTGAATAGGAATGATAGGAGCTGGAATAGCTCAACCTCAATGAATCATTGCAAGGTGTGGTTATTGTGACATATAATCAGCTTGTTTAGTTGCCAGTTAGAAAGACAGCAATGAGTGGACAATTAGTATGACTTACGAGTTACGAGTGCGTAATAATACAAAATGTGAACCAACCCTGAGCACTCGTTTTTCCATGTCCGCTTCGCTGACCCCATATTGCTTGGCCAGAACACTGATGCATTCACGATCCACAACTTTGGTCTGAAACGACATATAACTCTTATTTGACCACAAAACTTCAAATTCTTTTAAATCCCAAAATTTTAAAAGACAAAGGTTAACTTTTTTCGGTCGACTATCGGTAACCTCTAACTTCAAATTTCTAAAAAAGTCACAAACATAAATGAACAGTTCTACAGCTGATCATTTTTCGCTAAAATCACAACCATAAAAATGTCTGCAACTCCTAACATGAAAAATTCTAGTTGAGTACATTATAAATAGACTGCCACTTGATGGGCTGACTGTAACCACACGTGACCCAAGGGTGGACCAATAGCTGCTGAACTGTGGCTCGCTTCTTTGGGTTCACCTAAAACAAGTAGCAAGATAAACTTTACTCCAAATTTAATTGATAGAGCAGGTCTCTCTGGCCTGAATTAGCAAAAAAAATAAAACCGGAAATCGCTTACATTCTGAAGCTATTTTAAAATTATTTATTAATTACAATATTGGAAAAACCGACCAACCAGAATAGGGGGAAGTTTGCACGAGTCGGCATCTAAATATGGGCAAAACCAAAGATGCCGTTCTCGGAACAATCGGTGTCAACATTACCAGATTACGTAAGGTCAGGTTCTTACTTGTCCGTAAGGGTGTCCACTGTCCATGGGGAGAATGGGTGCAGAAAGCTGAGACACTCGCATTCCTTCAAAATACTGACGAACTTTACTTACCTGCAACATTTTCCGAAGTATATCTTTGCTTTCTTGCGACAACCAGCTTGGTTCTTCAAATTTACCATTCTGAAATAAAATAAAAACTTTGGTGCTTTACCAATTATTATTGTCTCAAATTTTAGGTTATTTTGAAAACATCTGAAAAATTGAAAAAATCAAAAAATCAAGTAAAACATTATTTTTGCATGATTTAAATTAAAATTAAATAATTAATTAATAGTCTGATCAAATTCTATTCACTTGAATTTTACGGTACATCACTCGTAGATTATCATCTTCGAACGGTAGAAAGCCACACAACAGGGCGTAGAGCAGCACCCCCATGCTCCAAATATCAACCTGGAAAACAGCAAAACTATTAAAAAATATAAAATCCGATATGCGTGTAACTTTTTCGATTATTTCTTGATACAAGTCAGCATTTGTACACTCGGAGCACACCACAAAATTTCAGTCAATGGCACAGGTTCATTTCCTTTTCAAATTCTGTTCGGCTACTCATACATAGCTCGGCTTGAAGCTTAAATAAAATGTGACGTCGTAAATTCGTCGTAACCACGTATTACTTGACATAAAGTTGAATCTCTGCTTTGTCAACTAAAAGTGAAAACTAGACCCCTAATAAACTCTCGGCAACCATTTACTTCATGCCCCAGATAAGCATAGCCGGATATCAATTCAGGAGCAGCATAGGCTGGACTTCCGCAACAAGTTTCCAACATTATTGACGACATTCCGCCCTAAAAACAGATTACTCCAATAATAATCTAATACGAGGAAAATAAAAAAATCCCTTGAATTAAAAACGCAAGCATGAGCGATAAAGATTTATTTTAGTTATTTTTATCAAAACATTGAAGACGATTAAGACAGCATACGTGCCAACAACTAACAATAGATCAGTAAAAACCTTTTAGATTGAGAAATCTTCAATTCTTTAATTTTCTATTTAAATAAGAACATGGTCAAAAAACTAACTGTGACACTGTAGCAAAAATGAAACTTACTTTACTGGCAGAAGGCTTAGCGCACAGGCCAAAGTCAATTAGTTTCAGTTGTCGATCTTCACTTAGCAGCAAGTTTTCCTAAGAAAGATACACTAACAGTGTCACAAATACGTAGTTACGAACAATGAAACAATAAAAAAATTATTATATACTACGAAGACATTCTCAAAAAAAACGATGATAAATAGTCGGTAGTCCCGATGAGTTTGATCAGCTCCTAGAAGAGAAGCTGACTGAAACTAATGAGACTTTTACAGGTTCACACATCCTTAGAGCATTACTACTTCAGTAAACCTTAACCTGTCAACTACTTTACCTACAATACATTTTTCAAAATATCCATTATTCTTCATTGGTTCTCAAAACTGCATAATGTCTTAAAATGAGCTTTGATTCAAAAATCATAAAGACCATAGACAATGCAATGTAGTCAGACTAACTGGCTTCAAATCTCGGTGAGCGTATCCTTGACTATGAACGAAGGCAACGGCTGAAAGAATGTGCCGAAAGAAATGACGCGCTTCTGACTCGGGCAGTCTATCTTTGGCCACGATATAGTCAAACAGTTCACCACCGGGACAGTGCTAAATATACGTCATAATAAAAAATGACAAGCACACATCAAACACAGTATGCATACACACTAGAGTTCGCAATCGGGTCGGGTTGGTGCGGGTCGGGTCGGGTTGAGATTTTCCAACCCGCGGGTTGTGCGGGTTAGTTCGGGTCAAAAATTTTGGGTATATATCCTTGAGTTTTACCTTAAATTTATCTGTTTTGATGATATTTTCAACCTAATGTATGTACCCGCTGCAGAGTGATGTAACAGCTTTTTTGAGCTCTTATTTCTTTTTAGTCAAAATTAGCTACTAACGTCAACACATGTACTTGGGGTCTCGGTTTGGGGGGGGGGGCTTGTCCAGGATTTTTCCAAATTGTAGGGGGGCTTGTCCCGACGTTGTGGGGCTTGAACTGACAAAAGCGATATATATTATTTTACATTTTTGCCTACAAATAGGAAATTACATATTTGTAAAATTCGGATTTTTTATCAACTTTTTTTCAAATCAAATTTTTTTGCAACTTTTTCGCTATTTGCTCATTTATCTGAGGCGATTTTTTTAGTTTTCGGTAACCTTTTTAGCAACGAGGAGGGAGCATACCCCGATGGGTCAAATCTGAGTGAGGCTTGTCCCGGCATCTGGAATCTGGTAGGGGCTTGCCCCCGCCAGACCCCCATGTACATCTGTGCTGTCAGCTGTAGCTTATAAAAACATGAAATATATAAAAAACTGGAAACAAAAAAGGGACAAAGAAATCTCAAGTGTTTGGATAGCAGCTTCAGGTTCAGTAGAAGTCGGGTCGGGTTAGACACTAGCTCGGGTCGGGTTATGAAATCGCGACCCGTTGCGAACTCTAATACACACACACACCGAGAGAGATTGCACACACATACACACTATGTATACAGTGCGTCAAATCGCAACTGGTTCTAAGAAGTAAGAACCAAGCTTTCCCACGCACGTTAGACCAAAGTCTAAGCAAAGACCTAAGCCTAAGTTTAAGCGCTAGCTCTTACAGGAAATTGGGGATGTCCCGAAATAGATGTTTTGGTTTCGGTTAGGAAATCAAAAGTAACTACTTGTCCTGATTTGCCGTACAAATACGAGTACACACATGTCTCATGAGTCATGACTCATGTCACTAATGTTTGTATCATGTGCCAAATCGAGACTTACATTTCCAAGGTCAAACAGGGTCCAAATGAACATTTTCCCAGGCTCAAAACACTTTCAGACAACCATTATGTACGAGTCCAGATTACCGTACAATTAATTGATGCTAACATTTAGAACAAAAAACTGACCTCCAAAACCAAAAATATCCAATTCTCAGTGTCGATAACTTGATACAGTCTACAAATGTGTTGCTGCCAGAGCTCCTTCAAAGCTGTGACTTCTGTTTTCACTCGAGGCAAATCTTCCTGAAAAAACCCATTAATAAAGCTTTGAGCTCAAAAGTTGTGATCAAGTGTTATATACGTCATAAAATCAGTATAAATGAGAAAATGAAGCGAAAACGAAGCTAACCCCGAGATTTCGTTTATCCATAATCTTTATGGCAACTTTATCCCCAGTCAAAGTGTGCGTCGCAGATTTCACTTTAGCAAATCCACCTAAACAAAAATATATCCAATCGCAGTCTAGGCAAATATAAGTCTAATTAGATTATTAAACTAGCGTTTACTAGCGTTACTAACGTTTACTAACGCTAGTAAATGCATGATAGTCCCTCCAGTCGGCACTACCCTGGGTCCTGGTAACATCACTGTAAATGAGGAGCTAGTACAGAGAGCCCATGCGTTCCCATATCTGGGTAGCATTGTTTCCAATAACTGTGACCCCGGCCTAGAAACTGACGCCCGGTTGGCCAAGGCGAGTGCTGTCTTCCGCCAACTATATAGATGCCTTTGGTCCCGTCGTCAGATCTCCATTACAACTAAGCTGCGTGTGTTCGATGCTATGGTGGTCCCTGTGCTATTATATGCCAGTGAATCTTGGGTGGTGAGAAAATCTGACCTGCAAAAACTTGAGGTATTTGAACGTGCTTGTCTACGCACCATGCTAAGGATTAAGCGACGGGACAATATTCGCAATGTCGACCTCTACAACAGATGCCAAAGGCACACACGCCTGGCAACTCGCCTCCAACGCGGCCGCCTGCGATGGCTGGGGCACCTCGGGCGGATGGACCACGCACGGGCGCCGCGGAAAGTGATGTTTTCCTCTGCCCCTGGTAATTGGCGAAAACCTCCCGGGCGGCCGGCGACGTCCTGGCGGCAGGTGGTGGAAAGAGACCTGTGGCCCTATCTGGCTACATACAGGAACGCGGGCTATCGATGGGACGATGTGGTTCAAACCTTGGCCCAAGACAGACATCAGTGGAGGACACTGGTTAACAGTGTTGGCATGGAACCGGAGCCCATCAGATTGCTGCAGCAGCGATAACGATGGCACAAGTACAAAAGTAAGTACATTATTAAACGTTTAATTGATAAAAATATAAATTTAAATTTATAGAATATAAGTTCATCTGAACTTATATCAAGCTTCACGTTTTGCACCCACAACGTCGCAGATTTTAATCTTTACGCAAACCCATTGACACCGGACATAGCGACTTGAACACCCCAGCTAGGAGCGCGGTACGCATTTGCGTTTCCTGGCCCTAAAGTGGTAATGGTATAATAGCCTCAAAACCGACTACATCCGTGAAAAGAGGCCAGCCCCTCAAAGCAGGCAGACGCCCGCCCTGGCCCTTTATAATATGTGGTAGTGTGGTACCCATTTACACACACTGTGGCAATGAATTCCTGAGTTGATAGAAGCGATGTGGCGTGGCACGACTATCCTGCTCAAGGAGATCTGTAAACCTAGCAGTCAAACGCCCTAACCACTCGTCTACGACGTCACTAACTCAACTTCCTACCTGAACCAAGTGTGCTGTGCAACTTGTACTGACTGCCCAGCAGACTGAACAAACAAGCGGTGGAAACCTTTTCATGCATGCTGGGTGTAGCAGGCTAAACAAGACAAAAAAGCTAGACGGATTCCGGATTATTCGTTATCTGAGGCTGTATCGTCAGAAACAGACATAGGAAACGGGTTAAATGCAGTATGGAAAAATAACGGACCCATATATATTTTTGTGTAAAGCACCTAGGCAGTAACAGCAACATCAACCAGCCTCCCCCTAAATACGCGACTTCTCTGGCTTGGAGGTTTTATCGTTCCTTATTCAGTGGTATTTTTCTGGGTTAAATGCAGTTGGGGGGGGATCACCCCTTGAAATCTGAACCCTCACTGAGGGACGTTTTCGCAATTTTTTTCAGAAACCCGTGTTTTCTCCATTTAAAACGTGTTTAAATGAAGTCGGATTAATCCTGCCAGCTTATCCTAGAAAATCCTTCCAGCTAAGCCTAGACGATGCCTTAGAACATCATAAGTCATAACGCACTCAAAACTATCCAAAAACAAAGATTATATCAATTTTTAGCTTCAAACTTTGGCCCACGCTCACTTCCCAAAACACTGAAAATGCTATTTTCAAGGGGTCATAGCTCAGAAAATACAAATTTGTGGATAGGGGTTCTATTATAAAAAATGCTTTGCCTGAGGTGCTCGACTCCAAAAAATAGGTCCACTATCCCCCCTCCCCCCCCCAACTGCACTTATTTTATTTTTCGGATAAAGTGCAGTTGGGGGGGGGGATAGTGGACCTATTTTTTGGAGTAGAGCACCTTGAGGGAAGCATTTTTTGTAATAGAACCCCTATCCACAAATTTGGATTTTCTGAGCTATGACCCCTTGAAAGCTATGACTGGAAGTGAACGTAGGCCAAAGGTCGAAGCCAAAAATGGCTATAATCTTTGTTTTTGGATAGTTTTGAGTGCGTTATGATGTTTTAAGGCATCGTCTAGGCTTAGTTGGCAGGATTCTCTAGGCTAAGCTGGCAGGATTTTTTCTAAAAATTTCGATTTTTTATTGCCTAAGCCTGAGCCCCATACTAAGCCTAACTAAGCCCTAAACCTAAGCCTAAGCCCAAGCCTAAATTAAGGCCAAATTTGAATTTGTTCAAAAATTGGACGTTTCTGGCGAATTTTTCGGCAAGAAACCGATCAAAGAGCTTTTGTTTTGATTCTAAAAAATTGTAAACAATAATCTGACACGATTAAAACGGAAAAAACAAGGGCTTCCGAAAAAAATTGGGATCAAGTGCAGTTGGGGGGGGGGGAAATAGTAGACCTATTTTTTGGAGCAGAGCACCTTGAGAGAAGCATTTTTTGTAATAGAACCCCTATCCATAAATTTGGATTTTCTGAGCTATGACCCCTTGAAAGTTGCATTTTCAGTGTTTTTGGAAGTGAACGTAGGCCAAAGTTCGAAGCCAAAAATAGCTGTAATCTTTGTTTTTGGATGGTTTTGAGTGCGTTATGATGTTTTAAGGCATCGTCTAGGCTTAGTTGGCAGGATTCTCTAGGCTAAGCTGGCAGGTTTTTTTCTGAAAATTTCGATTTTTTATTGCCTAAGCCTGAGCCTAAGCCTAAGCCTGAACCTAAGCCTAAGCCTGATACTAAGCCTAAGCCTAAGCCCCATACTAAGCCTAAGCCCAAGCCTAAATTATGGCCAAGTTTGAATTTGGTCAAAAATTGGACGTTTCTGGCCAATTTATCGGCAGGAACCCGGTCAAAGAGCCTGTGTTTTGATTCTAAAATATTGTAACCAATAATCTGACACCATTTAGATACGATTAGAACGGAAAAAACAAGAGCTTCGGAAAAAAATTGCGAAAACGTCCCTCACTGAGCATTCAGATTTCGGGGGCTCGTATCTCAGAAAATCCAAAAAATGAAATAGGGGTTCTTGAAGCAAAAATGCTTCCCCCAAGGTGCTCTACTCAAAAAAATAGGTCCACTATTCCCCCCCCCCCCAACTGCATTTAACCCAAAAATTGCGAAAACGTCGCTCACTGAGGATTCAGATTTCGGGGGCTCATATCTCCGAAAATCCAAAAAAATGAAATAGGGGTTCTTGAAGCAAAAATGCTTCCCCCAAGGTGCTCTACTCAAAAAATAGGTCCACTATTCCCCCCCCCCCCCCAAGTCCCCAACTGCATTTAACCGAATTTTTCTTACACACAACACAAATACATAGAAAAAATACAATTTAAATACAAATACAAGAAATACAATATGAAAGTCGGCGGTTTTGTCACACCCTTTTTAGGAAAAAATCAGACAGCAGAATGTTCGCTAACAGTATTGGACAGGTTCGAAAAGACACATCAAAAAATGAATGAAAAATCTTCGGCGTGCCAACAAGCCAAACACTAGCTAAGATAATGCAATTTGATTTCACAAAAATTCTTGCTTCCACAACACTGTCATAATATGCAAAAGTGTGGGATTAAGTGTAACTTTTTGTTGTCTAAATGAGCAAGTTAGAAAGTATCTCTTTTGGAATTCTATTTGCTATCATGTCAACTATTTTTATCTTGCGTGCTAAACCAAGCTTGTGTCTCAGGTCAATCGTGAACGAATTTTGCCCGTTTGTCGAGCTTCAAAGATTAAATTGGGAATAGCGGCTCAGCCCAACTCTCAACCCATTTATGACCCTGAAGTGGTTGTATTCTCAAAATTGCGTGCGACGCTTGGCTCTATTTTCTTGAGTTTCATGCAAATTTCCTATTGTATATTGTAATACTGAAATTTTGGGTTAAATGCAGTTGGGGGGGGGGGGAAATAGTGGACCTATTTTTTTGAGTAGAGCACCTTTGGGGAAGCATTTTTGCTTCAAGAACCCCTATTTCATTTTTTGAATTTTCTGAGATATGACCCCCTGAAATCTGAACCCTCAGTGCGGGATGTTTTCGCAATTTTTTTCCAAAGCCCTTGTTTTTTCCGTTCTAATCGTGTCTAAATGGTGTCAGATTATTGTTTACAATTTTTTGGAATCAAAACAACGGCTCTTTGACTGGGTTCCTGCCGAAAAAATCGCCAAATTCACTAGAAACGTCCAATTTTTGACCAAATTCAAACTTGGCCTTAATTTAGGCTTGGGCTTAGGCTTAGGGCTTAGGCTTAGTATGGGGCTTAGGCTTAGGCTTAGTATCAGGCTTAGGCTTAGGTTCAGGCTTAGGCTTAGGCTCAGGCTTAGGCAATAAAAAAATCGAAATTTTCAGAAAATATCCTGCCAGCTTAGCCTAGAGAATCCTGCCAACTGAGCCTAGACGATGCCTTAAAACATCATAACGCACTCAAAACTATCCAAAAACAAATATTATAGCCATTTTTGGCTTCGAACTTTGGCCTACGTGCACTTCCAAAAACACTGAAAATGCCATTTTCAAGGGGTCATAGCTCAAAAAATCCAAATTTGTGGATAGGGGCACAGGAAACCCAACCCCCCGAAAACAGCACGATAATCGCAAGAAAATTATAAGATCTTATTTTCAAAACTGACAACTTGGAGCGTTCATGCGAAGATCACCCACAATTTTGACCAATAACCCGCATTTTTTGACAATTTTTCAAATAATTATCTGACAATTTTCTCACAAATTTCATTCAAATTTCGATCAAAGATCATCAACGTATCAGCAAATTTTCAACGCATTATCTTATCGTTTTCTCACGAATTTCACTCAAATTTCTTTAAAATATCATCCAATTATCAGCAAATTTTCGACAAATTATCTTACAATTTTCTCACGAATTTCACACATATTTCCATAAAATATCATCCAATTATCATCAAATTTTCAACAAATTTTCTTACAATTTTCGTAAAAACTTCACCAAAATTTCAATCAATGATGCTTTAATTATCAGGAAAAAATATCGCTTATGCGTACATATCCTCGTTTTTTGTAATATTTTTTAAGAATTTTTTGATAATTTTTTGGTTTTATTGGTTTTAACAGGCAATCAATGAATGCAATTTTGAAAAATTGAGTGCAATTTTTGGGTTAAATGCAGTTGCAATCTCACTTCATAAACTTATTTTCTATTTGTTATAATATATAATTGTATTTCATTGTATTTCATAATAGTGAAATTTAATTTGTAATTTCATAACTGTTGTTTTCTAAGTGCCGTAATAATTGTTTTTCCGCACTTCTGGTTTTTTGCTTTGTTTGCTCTGTATTTTGTTCACTTTGCACGATGCACATAATTTGCAGGTGGTTTGTTAGAAGTCCGTTCCCGGCTCTTCACCTTTTCAAGCTTGTTCATTGTACCAATGAATTTATGATTATGACTTTCAGATTGTAGTTAGAATAAACCATTTTGATTGATTGATTCACCCCTCAGTGAGGGACGTTTTCGGCAATGTCAATTTCTGTTCAAATGTTCAGCCTTTATTTAGGATCAAGTGCAGTTAGGGGTGGAGGGAATAGTGGACCTATTTTTGGAGTAGAGCACCTCAAGGGAAGCATTTTTTGAAATAGAAACCCTATCTACAATTTTGGATTTTCTGAGCTATGACCCATTGAAAACTGCATTTTCAGTGCTTGTGGAAGTGAACGTAGGCCAGGTTCGAAGCCAAAAATGGCTGTAATCTTTGTTTTTGGATAGTTTTGAGTGCGTTATGATGTTTTAAGGCATCGTCTAGGCTTAGTTGGTAGGATTCTCTAGGATAAGCTGGCAGGATTTTTTCTGAAAATTTCGTTTTTTTATTGCGTAAATAAGCCTGAGCCTAAGCCTGAACCTAAGCCTAAGCCTAAGTCTGATACTAAACCTAAGCCTAAGCCCCATACTAAGCCTTAGCCCTAAGCCTAAGCATAAGCCCAAGCGTAAATTAAGGCCAAGATTGAATTTGGTCAAAAATTGGACGTTTCTGGTGAATTTGGCTAATTTTTCGGCAGGAACCCGGTCAAAGAACCTTTGTTTTGATTCTAAAAAATGGCAAACAATAATCTGACACCATTTAGACACGATTAGAACGGGAAAAACAAGAGCTTCGGAAAAAAATTGCGAAAACCTCCCTCACTGAGGGTTCAGATTACCGGGGTCGTATCTCAGAAAATCTAAAAAATGAAATAGGGGTTCTTTAAGCAAAAATGCTTCCCTCAAGGTGCTCTACTCAAAAAAATAGGTCCACTATTTCCCCCCAACTGCATTTAACCCAAAATGAAATAGGGATTTTGAAGCAAAGATGCTTCCACAAGTTGCTCTACTAAAAAAATAGGTCCACTATTCCCCCCAAGTGCATTTACCCCTTATTTATGTTGCAATGATGTTACTCTGGATTTTATGTGCTAGAGATCGGGTTAGGTGCTTGGCTGACGGTGGGGGTTCGGGTTCTATATGTTTATTAATAGATGGGGTGGGAAGTATGTGCCAGCCGAAAATAATATTTTCCCCTAATCTTCAGTTTGATCCGGCGATTCGGAACAGCGATGACTCGGCCTAGCGACGATTCGGCCTGGCGGCAAACGACCAGTTGAGAATAAAGTATTTACTGATTAGTGATCAGTATTAGAAAGAAAACGCATTATTTCCCTAAATTATATATGTAGGAAATTGTTGAATTCTACTGGAAACGCATCGAGAAATTGGTAAATTAGGCCGAAAATGTTGCTATATTAGTAGGATAAAAGTAAGAAAATGGACAGAAAATGGCAGGATATTAGTAGGATAAATGTAAGAAAGTAGACTGAAAATAATAGGATAAAAGTAAGAAAAAAGACTGAAAATAACACGATATTATTTGGATAAAAGTAAGAAAAAAGACTGAAAATAATAGGATATTGGTAGGATAAATGTAAGAAAATAGACAGAAAATAATACGATATTACTAGGATAAAAGTAAGAAAATAATAAGAAAATTGTAAGAAAACAATAGGTCAAGTTGAAGAAAAGTCTATGAAATCGAGTAGATAAGAGTACAAATTTTGTAGGAAAAAAATAGGATAATTCGACGAAATTATTGCGAAAACTTTGTGATGAGTGACCGAAATACTTAGGAAAAAAAAGGGGTTAATTGTACGATCGTTGGACTGAAAATAAGTTATTTTGTAGAAATTTATAAGAAAATGGTAGGATATTTGTACGAAAATTATAGGGTAATTGAGGTAGTTTTGTAGGATAATTAGCAGATGTTTAGCAGATATTTTCTAGATAATTATACGTTCATTTCTTGATATGTCGACCATGTTTTGAAGAAAAATTTTCCAAGGTTTGGGTTTCCTGTGGGGTTCTATTACAAAAAATGCTTCCCTCAAGGTGGTCTACTCCAAAAAATAGGTCCACTATTTTCCCCCCCCCCAACTGCACTTGATCCGAAATTTTCCTGCTGTTTACAGTTAGATTTGCAGTTTTGCCCAAATTCTCCTTGTTCACCCATTTTTTTTTATTTTTTAATGCGAACTTCTTGCTATCTGTCTACATTTTTTGCAAGATGTTTTGTCAAGCCTCCTGTTGTTTTGTTTTTTTGCATCAAGTTCTTTTGGGGGAGAAAACAGTGGACCTAGTAGAGCACCTTAAGGGAAGCATTTTTTTATTATAGAACGCCTATCCACAAATTCGGATTTTCTGATATATGACCTATTGAAAATAGCAGTTTCAGTGTTTTTGAAAGTAAGTGAACGTAGCCCAAACACAGGAAAACCAGGAAATCTGAATTTTCTGTAAAATTTTATCTGTTACGGATTTTTCAGATGTTTTTTACCCTTTCCATTCAGAGACATTTTACAGACTTTCAGAAGACAAATTTCAGACAAATTTCAGATAAATTCAGAGGAAATTCAGAGAATTTCACCCAGAATTCAGAAACTGAATTTTATCTGAAAAAATGCTACAGGCTTTTCAAATAAATTTCAGATATTTTTTACACGAGTTTCAGAGAAAATTCACGTGTTTTTCACATCTGTAAATATCAGGTAAATTTTATCTGAAATTCGTGTAAAAAGTATCTGAAATTAATCTGAAAAACAAGTAACATGTTTTTCAGATAAAATTCAGAGTCTCTGAATTCTGGGTGAAATTTTTTGAATTTTCCCTGAATTTCTCTGAAAATTATCTGAAATTCCTCTGAAAGTCTGTAAAATGTCTCTGAATGGAAAGGGTAAAAAACATCTGAAAAATCCGTAACCGAAAAAATTTCACAGAAAATTCAGATTCCTGGTTTTCCTGTGAAAGTTTGAAGCCAAAAATATACAATCTTTATTTTTAGATAGTTTGAATGCGCTTGCGCTATGATGTTTTCCGGCATCGCGTCTAGGATGACAATTCGTACGGCTAAGTTGGCAAGATTTTTTAGAAAATTTCAATTTTTTAGTACCTAATCCTGTTATCCTGACTTCCTGAGCCTAAGCCTAGGCCTGAACCTAAGCGTAAAAGCCCCATACTAAGCCTAAGCTCATGCCTAACTTAAAGCCATGTTGAGATTTGGTCAAAAATTGAACGATTATTGTGAATTTGCCCAATTTTTCAGAAGGAGCGGGGTCACACTGCCTTTGTTTTGATTCTACTTATTTGTCAACATTATTCTGACTCCATTCCAAGTTTAGAACGGAAAAAAACGGGTTTTGAAAAAATTGTCAAAACGCCCCTCAGTGAGGGCTCAGATTTTGGGGGTCGTATCGTATTTCAGAAAATCTAAAAAAGAAATTAGGGGTTCTTTCCAGTGGCGTATTTAGGGAAGGGCTGGGTGTGCTGCAGCCCCCCCCCTTTGCGGTTTGAGCAACCCCCTTAGAGGGTCGCAGCCCCCCCCCCCCCTTTGAGCGGCGGTGGCTCACTCCTAACATGGTGGCTCACATTGCTCCGCACCCCCCCCACCCCCCCCGCCCTAGGTAAAGTGGCTCACGGTTGCTCCGCACCCCCCCCGCCAGGGTCGCAGCCCCCCCCCCCCTTTGCGAAATCCTGGATACACGCCACTGGTTCTTTCTTCTTGAAGCAAAAATGTTTCCCCCACAGGCCCAAAGTGCTCTGCTCAAAAAATCGGCGCGACTGAGGCGGGGGGGGGGGAAATTCAAACTGACATTTTTTCACCGTGAAAACACGTTTTTATAGGTTTTCGCAGGCGCTGAGTTCATTTTTAGCACTTTCCATGCGAAAAAACGTTGATTTATACCTATTCGAAAAAATTCTATTTTTGTCGAAAATCATCGTTTTTCGACATATTAGGGCTAATCGTCGAAAATTATGACCAATACAGTCGTAATATCAGCCTGACGTTTGATTGTCATAAAATAACACATAATAATATATTTTAATACAGCTCTCTTAGCAACATATTTAGCTCATTTATATAAGGTTCAATGTGCTGTTACAGCTTGTGCTGTAACGCTTCAATCAGCCTGGCTCGGGTAGCTTCAGAAAAAGTTTTGTAACTTTTCAAAGCCTGAACCGATTTACAAAATTTTTTCAGCATTTAGTAGCTTAGAAGTTGCTCTTTCAATGGTAGCAGCAGGTTTTCATTTGATTCAGTATTTTTGCGTATAGTGGTGCCGGGAAAAAACCCTATTTTCAACTTTTCGGGTCCCCCTGCGCTCCACATAAATCGGATCCATTGATGCTCGTGGCTGTTATAACGGCCATCTTTCGCCTAACTGTTGCACTAATAAAATGGATTCTAACTACTCACGTTTCTGAGTAATAAGCCTCGAAACCTCCGGGGAAAAAAACCCTATGCGGGAAAAAAACCCTACCACTTTTTTCGGCTGTTCTATTAGCAGTGAGTATATATAAACTCAATTCCATCGTGTTCTACAACTCTTAGGCTGCAGTATGGACTAAAAAAATCGTTTCTCCGACACCCATGTGACTCACAATAAATCTTCAAAAATCGACCCTTTTTGGCAGAAATGACTTCTGCCCAAATATGCACTTTTTTAGTATTTAAATGCATTAAAAATAAATTTTTGCACTTATTATGTTAGAAACGGTGGCCAAACACCGCCCGCGTCTACCATTCTTGGATTTAGGTGGTACGCAGCAGCTAAAGCCTAAATATTCCAAAAAATGCCAAATTTTGGTGAAACATCATCAAAACAGGTTTCGTACGGGGTGTCGGTGTATGGGCCAAAACAACAAAAAACGACGTTTTGCGGCCGAATAAACGGTTTCAATGAAGTCTACACATGTTCTTACCCCAGATCAGTCAAATTTTGTATCAACAATCGGTGAGTTTAGCAAAAAATTGTCGCCAAACAAAATAGGGTTTTTTTTCCCCGCAATAGGGTTTTTTTTCCCGCACAATCTTTGAACTGTCACAGGTAAACCACACCGTTTATCACTGTTTTTGAGCTTCAGAAGTATAGAGGAAAGGTAACTCTCTTGAAAAGTGCAAACAACGTTGGCCAAAAGTGGTTTTGTGAAAAATTATGACAAGTCAAAAATTTGGAAAATTTTGTCACTTTGGAATTTTTCAACATGCAAAATTTTGAAATTTTATAAAAAATGCTACAGACCTCAAAACTGCACAGAAATTGGTGTGGTAAGTAAGTTTGGGATGCGCTTTCCACCTACATACTCAAAATGGTCCTATGTCGTAAGGTTCGGCCAGGAAGCACTAGGGTTTTTTTTCCCCGCAAAACGCGTAGGGTTTTTTTCCCGCTCCACTATAAATCCAATTTTGCGCAAAAAATTTCATGTAAAGTTTAATTTTTTGACAAAGTTTGATTTCCAGATAAAGCTTACATCCTACAAACTTCTAACCTAGCCTATTCGAAAGAGCGTTCAATTTTGACTCCCCCTAGGTTTGGGGGATATAGGGGGACTCCGGATCATTAGTCGAAAAAATGCCGTTTTTCCGACTTATTCGACCCCTAAGGGTGGATTTCACAAAGGTGGTTTAACGATGGTTTTATAAAACCATGGTTTAAGGGCTAGTTTTAGCGAGACAGCGCAGTGAAATTCCACCTTATATGCCTTATATGCACGTTCTAAACCACCGTTTGCATTGCACGAAGGTGGTTTAAGAAAACCAGCGTTCAGGATTTCAGAATATTCTGCTCAAATTGAAAACCAGCACCGAGGCTGGTTTTCAAATTATTTCAAATATTATTCATATTGAATAATAAGTCAAAACTGCTTATGCGTGAATTTCGTTATTTTCAGTTTGTTGTCAGTACGTTTTATTTCAACAAGCAAGATAATTCGGTTTGATTTGTACTTTTTGACCAAAAGAGCAAAAAATTGACCCATTTGTTGGTTCAATTTGCCGTTTTTTCTGAAAACATTGCGAAATCAAAAATCTAAAAACGAAAATAAAGAACGGAATTTTTGCTGATTTTTTTAGTTTCCGTTTTCGATTTCAACTCTTCAATTGTCGTTTATCGATTTTCGTTTTTAACTTTTGTTGGCAAAAAACGACAATCAAAAAATGAATATCAAAATGCAAAAAAATGGGTAAATGGCGCGTGTAAGCGTGCACGGCGCACGAGATTTTGACCCCCCCCACCCCTAGGCGCAATTTGCGCTATTATAGTGTCCAGCTCAAAAACGCCCCCCCACCTCCCCGCTATTTGCGCTATACACGCTACGATAGGTACCCCCTCCCCCCCTCCCCGCTATTTTGACTTAGATAAAATTTTTAATTTATTCGATAGCGCATATAGCACCTGAGGGTGCTATTTGCGCTATTTAGGCGCTATTTTGTGCTATCGTCTATTTTATTAAAAAAATTTGTACTTTTTAGTACGTATAAGATCTCTCAACTAAAATTAAGAAGTTTAAAATTCTTTTAAAGTTTTAGTTTGTGTTTTGATAGACGATATTAAAAAATAGCGCATATATGTAGCAAAACGATAGCGCATCAAAGTGCTATAAGCGCTATTTTTTTCATAGGCTGAAAAATAGCGCTTATAGCACGTGAGGGTGCTATTTGCGCTATTTAGGCGCTATTTTACTACGTATATATATATATATATATATATATATATATTTTACCACTATTCACTACGTGTATACGATCCCTCAATTAAAAATAAGAATTTTAAATTTATTATTTTAAAATTTTAATTTTATACGAAATAAAAGCCTAGAAGGGTAAGAAGATTCAGTAGGCGCCCACCCCGACGTTGGGTTTTATTACTTATTATTATGTACTACTTATTGAGAAAATTACTTATTTCGATTCTCAAATGACTGACACTGACTTGACAAATGACATTTCGATTCTTGACAGTGTACTGGAATAAATCAAAATAAATAAAAACAGTGGCATTAAATAGAATGAATATTTAGAATATGGAGGAGCGCAAAAGACAGAAAAATTTCAAATTCTTAAGTAGAACATAATACAGCTGACGTGCAAGGCGAAAGGCTTATTATTATAATATAAAACCGTAAGCAATTTTTTTATTCAGTGTTTTATCAGTTTTATGTTTTCATAATTAAACCAAGGTTTTGTTAAACCACCTTCGTGCAATGCGCTCTTAAGGTGGAAGTTACGGTTTCGAAGTTTTTGCAATAATTCAAAAGTTACTTGATCGAAGATAATCAAACTTGGCACGGACATTGCGAGTGTAAATAGCAATATTTCAGCTAATTTTGACATTGATTCAAACTTTTACGGCTAATTTATAGCTAAAAAACTGGATTTTTTGTGTATTTTTTGAGGACTTACAAAATTGTATGCAAATTTTTGTGGCTCTTACACTACTCATAAAAGCCATTCAAAAAAGGTCTAACCCAATTTATTTTAAGAATATTTTCAGCTAAAATATGACATATTTCTGTTAGTCGTTCTAGGCGATCTGTAACTTTGAAGTTTTTTTACCTCAATTCTGACTTTCATGCCAATATCACAAAATACCAATAACCACTTTGCACAATAATTTACATGTACATAGTCCCTTATGCATCTATTATACCTGCAAAATTTGGTTAAAATATGTCACAGCAGCCACGAGCATTGGCAGTGTTAATAAACCCCTTCAAAAATTGCAAATTTTCTTCAGTCTCCTGAAACGTCATTTTTAAAACTTTTGTCCGCCATTTTTTCAACGGGTATGGGAAAACTGTGCTTAATGTAATATTAGCTGACCCCAATGAGGCCCTATTTAACTGAATTAAAATTTTTTAAAAAATCCGTCATTTCTGAGCACAATGAGTGATTTCAGTTGAAGTAACCAATATCCTGTTTCGTTCATAAGAATGCGAAGACAGCTTATTTGACAGTAGCCAAATAAATTTGCCCTATACCTTTTTCGAATTGAGTGAAAAGGTTGATTATTTTTTTAGTTACAGCCTACCAAAGTCATAAAAACTGGCGTTTCTTGACTTTTCAGAAAAATTTGAGGCAAACTTTTGCTCACTGTAAAAATCTGCTAAATTATTACGTTTAATTAAGCATACTAGCACTTTTGTAACACATCAGCGTGCCCTTGGTATAAATTGCGTAGTTGTATGCCGAAATTTTTCACCACAGTGAAGAAATGACGAAATACGGGGGAAAATGCGTCAAATTGAGCTGATGAGCTTCACCAAAATAGTCGGCGTGCACACTATGAATAACACCGACTCACGAAAAATTGTAATTTTGTAAAAAATAAGTTGATTAACAATATGCAAAAGACCGCTTGTAAATTGATTTAGTAATTGCTACAAAATAGATCATTAAAAAAAGCTGCGAAAACGTAACTACCACCTTAAAACCAAGGTTTTCCAAAACCCAGAATTTATATATTCGTAACGAATCACACCATATTTTGCATTGAAATATAATTAAAACTAGGCTTATAAAATGGCTAAAACGATGGTTTAACAAAACCACCTTTGTGAAATCCACCCTAAGGGTTTTAACACCAATAATTTCACTTCAGATTTTTATTAAAAGGGGCGACAGCTATTTTGGGGGCTAGAGATCAGATTTGGGGCATGGCTGACGATGGGGGTTTCGTATTTTTAATAAAAGATGGGGTAGGAAGCTAATTAGAATCCAAAATAATTTCCCCCCCCCCGCTTCAGTCTGACCAAAAAACGGTCCACTATTTTCCCCCCAACTGCATTTATATTACGCGTTTTTTTCTTGCAATTTTCTTGCGTTTTGACACGTTTTGTTACCTTTTTTCTGTTTCTTTACAAAATTTCACGAACATGTGAATATGATATAAATAAATATGATATATATAGAATATATATTGTGGTTGTCTAACGTGTTTATGTTTTCTTTTTTTGTTTTTTTTCAGCTAACTGTATTGCAACTTATGCACAACTGCTGTGCTGTTCTGTTTCCGTGTTTATTGTCAAGTGAGTAAACCTTTTTGTTTGTTTTTGTTTGTTATGGGCGTTGCCAGGGGGGGGGGCTCAGGGGGTCGGACCCCCCCTTTTGGTGGAACCTGAAGAAGATGTCAACAAGGGTCCCCCCTTTGGTTTTTGTGCCTCGGCTAAAGCTTCTGCGAACTTGCAGACTTCCGCTTCGGGTAGATTATTTGCGCGTTTCGCCTCCTCCCGGCCCGGTCGTCGACTATCAGTTCAGGCTCCCCCCGTTCCCGAAATCATGGATAGATATGCTATGTACTGCAATACAACATTAATTGAAAAGTCATTCTCCAGCGAAAATTTTTTCTAGGTACGCCACTAAATATATATAATAGTATACTAATATAAATACGCTTTAAAAAAATTTTGGTTGAACCCCCCCCTTTTTTGAAAATCCTGGCTACGCTACTGTTCACGAAGTAACTGTCTGAATCAAATGAAATTTAGGTTTTTCTTTCACCATTCGGTGCGCCGCCAATGACTTGGTCTGCTTTTGATTTTGGCCTATCGTGTTTTCCTGTCGATTTTGGCCAGTAATGGAAAAATATCCATTTTTCATTCCTTTCCATTTAATTTCAAAAACTTTTTCACTTTTTCAAGTTTTCACTTTTTCAAAAAACTTTTGAAAATTTTTTGCGATTTTTTAGAAAATTTTTGGGTGGGCAGGGAGGGTGGGTTTCGCTAGGGATAAAGGGCGAGGGGACGGTCCTGGTGGGCGGTTTGATTTGTGTGGCAGCGAATCGGCGGCGAATGGCAACCCATTCTATATCTATTTTGTTAAGTTTAGCTGCTAAATATTTCGGTTTTTTGCAGCTTTTACTTGATTTGCTCCAAGGGTTTTTGTGTTATCCTTTACTTCGTATATATACATTCAAATCGGAGTATTATGTTATTGCACTGTTTTTTTTTCAATATCAGATCATGGCCGATGATTTTGAGGACGAAAACTGGAACAGTCTTCAAATAGATGCCCAGAGTTTTCTGAAACATCGATTTGACATCTTTAAGCATTCTTTTCGCGAAGGAGCTGTGTCCGGTCAAGAACACGCGTTGCAGGTCAGCAGGATTGATTAACATTTATATACGTATATAATGTTATTCTTCGTGTTTGTTGACAAAATCTAAATATTCATAGCTAGTGTACGTATACGTATATTTCATGTTTTTTTTAAACTTTTGCTCATCTTTGCACAAATTGACATTCACTGGAAACTGTGTCGGCCTTCAGCTAACACTCACACAGATTATATGGCAGCAGCGAAACTCAAGAGAGCAAAAGAAGCAAACGGACGTAAAAATAAAAGTAGAAATAAACCAGCATAGACATGCAAAACATGTGCAACTCCAACATAAAACTGAAAAGCTGCGACCAAAATCGATGTGAGTGCATAACTGCGTAACGGGGTGACCTGTGGGGAAAGTTTATTGGACCAAACTAGGCCCATTTCGTGTAGGGACCGACTGCCCCCCTCGCTGAAGACTAAACATGTGTGTTATTCAAATTTTGTATCTAGTTAGATGTTAAGCATTCTTTAGAAGCAGCTGGTTTGTTGTGTGTTTTAACGGGACAATATATTGTATTATAATATATGTAATATTATATCCTTAACTTAAAATAAAACATGCCGTTTGT
The DNA here is from genome assembly GCA_030248245.1 of Trissonchulus sp. WLG1_4. Lineage (NCBI taxonomy): Eukaryota > Metazoa > Nematoda > Enoplea > Enoplida > Ironidae > Trissonchulus > Trissonchulus sp. WLG1_4. The sequence continues at coordinate 56,847 of JASANF010009891.1, forward strand.
CATTCGTAATATTATATCCACAGATGTACATGGGGGGGGTCTGGGGGGGGGCAAGCCCCCCCCAGATTTGAAACCCCGGGACAAGCCCCCCCCCCTCAGATTTGACCAGTCGGGACAAGCCCACCTCTCTCAAACCCCAAAATCGCTTCAGATCGCTGTAAAATGCTTCAAAAATGACCAAAAAAAACGAAAAAAGCGCTAAAAATATCGGAATTTCGCAAAAATTTCCCATTTTCAGGCAAACCTTGGAATTTTTCGCGGTTTTGGGACAAAATATCGGGACAAGCCCCCCTAAAATGTCGAAAATTTTGGGGCAAGCCCCCCCAAACCGAGACCCCGTGTACATGTATGATTATATCAGACATTAAAAATTTTAGAATTTCCCTCAAAAAATGGTATAGTTAGAACAGTTGTGAATTGGAAAGGAGCAAAATGGGAAAGTTTTTTCAAATTTTATACCTAAGACAAGCCAGCCGTCGTACAGTTTTGCCTATTCACAATTATATAGCGTATAGTGGTGCGGGAAAAAAACCCTATTTTCAACTTTTCAGGTCGTCCTGTGCTCCACATAAATCGGATCCATTAATGCTCGTGGCTGTTATAACGGCCATCTTTCGCCTAACTGTTGCACTAATAAAATGGATTGTAACCACTCACGTTTCTGAGTAATGTTTCTCGAAACCTCCGGGGAAAAAAACCCTATGCGGGAAAAAAAACCCTAATGCGGGGAAAAAAAACCCTATCACTTTTTCTGGTTGTTCTATTAGCAGGGAATATAAGCACAATTTCATCGTGTTCTACAACTCTTAGGCTGCAGTATGGACTAAAAAAACCGTTTCTGCGACATCCATGTGACTCACAATGATTCTTCAAAAATCGACCCGTTTTGGCAGAAATGACTTCTGCCCAAATAGGCATTTTTTCCGTATTATTAAAAACAGATTTTTGCGCTTATTACGTGAGAAACAGCGGACAAACACCGCCCGCGTCTATCATTCTTGGATTTAATTGGTACGCAGCAGCTAAAACCTAAATATTGCAAAAAATGCCAAATTTTGGTGAAACATCATCAAAACAGGTTTCGTAAGGGGTGTCGGGGTATGGCCCAAAATGACAAAAAACGACGTTTTGCGGCCAAATAAACGGTTTTAAGGAACTCTACGCAAGTTGTTAGCCCAGATGAACTAACTTTAGTAGCAACAATGGGTGAGTTTAGCAAAAAAATGCCGCCAAACAAAATAGGGTTTTTTTTCCCGCACAAACTTTGACCAGTCACTGGTCAACCACAGCGTTTTTCACGGTTTTTTCAAATTTTGGTGAAACATCATCAAAACAGGTTTCGTACGGGGTGTCGGTGTATGGGCCAAAACAACAAAAAACGACGTTTTGCGGCCGAATAAACGGTTTCAATGAAGTCTACACATGTTCTTACCCCAGATCAGTCAAATTTTGTATCAACAATCGGTGAGTTTAGCAAAAAATTGTCGCCAAACAAAATAGGGTTTTTTTTCCCCGCAATAGGGTTTTTTTCCCGCACAATCTTTGAACTGTCACAGGTAAACCACACCGTTTATCACTGTTTTTGAGCTTCAGAAGTATAGAGGAAAGGTAACTCTCTTGAAAAATGCAAACGGCGTTGGTCAAAAGTGTTTTTGTGAAAAATTATGACAAGTCAAAAATTTGGAAAATTTTGTCACTTTGGAATTTTTCAACATGCAAAATTTTGAAATTTTATAAAAAACGCTACAGGCCTCAAAACTGCACAGAAATTGGTGTGGTAAGTCAGTTTGGGATGCGCTTTCCACCTGCATACTCAAAAAGGTCCTATGTCGTGAGGTTCGGCCAGGAAGCACTAGGGTTTTTTTTCCCCGCAAAACGCGTAGGGTTTTTTTTCCCCGCACCACTATAACCTACTAGAGGTCGGAACATGTTTCACTGGATGGTATTGTGTCACCAGCTGAAATCCGGAACTATTTTTGTTTCAGAATGCATTTTCTGATGGCTTCCGTGATGTTTCACAGCTGGCATTGATGCTAGGCAAAGCAGAAGGATGCATGACCGCGCTTCGAATGCATTCCCTTGATCAGAATATTGTCGACGAATGCCAACGACTTGTCGAAAAAATAGCTGTTTGGTTTTACGGGTGCACGCAAATTGACTCTAATTCCGGTGGTACCCTTGATACGCTGAATTATTTGTGGGACTCTTCAGAAGACTTTACAATCGCAACAGTTTCTAACTTATTGCCCGATTATGATCCGACTGATGTGGAAGCTTTTCTTGATGAAGAGGTTTCGTCCAGTGAGCCTGAAAGGCCGAAAATTATTCCTGATTCAATTAGGACTAAATTGAGAAATGATTTGCTGAGCAAGGCTGAAATCCTTCTATCCAGTGTCTGTGATATTTTACATAAAGCTGGTTATTGTGATGGCATTATTTATGAAAGATGATAAATATTAAATGCAATGATAGTATGTAAATAAAAATAAAGTGTATTATGAGCTGACGATGAGGCAGCAGGAGTAGATTTTTTTAATTTTGAGCAGAAAAAGCTTCAGAAAAAACATGTTTTTCTTCCATTGCCAAAATTTTTTCATATTGGAGGTAGTGCAATACACTTACTTAATTTTCATTGTATATTTTCTTTCACTAAATTGTGTATTTTCGATGTTAACCCATTTTTAAGTTGGATATAAGAAAAATATTATATTGTCATTTTGTTCTGTATTATCGGTGTGTCACTTTTCTATACATTTTTTAAATAAAATTTTATGTTTTTTTAAAATATTTTAATTCCGCTGAAATGCGTGTATTTGTCTGAATAAATTTTATGTTTGTACTTTTATAGTTCATTATTGAAAAAAGAACAGCATAATTGTAAATCGCAAAACTGTAATCGTATACCTATAAGAACTTGCAAACCATCTCCACAATTAAATTCAGCTGCACATAAACCACAATGGCCTATTCGCACGAGGACGCATTTTGCTCCATGGCGTACGCCAATGAGCATGGGCGAGCGCATTGTTTAAGTAGAATGCTCAAAAACGCACACTGTCTCTGCATTGTGTGAAATAATTTATTAAGCAATGTGAATATTCTAATCATGAAATGCGCCCGCTCATTCACCATGCAATGCGACCTGGTGTGAATAAACCCTAATCCGGGGGAGCAGTTGGTAGCCCACAGCTGTTCAACGTAGCAAGGGAGCCTTTGTGCTCCCTTGTTGCCAAAATTATGAAAACAACACGTCGCTTAGAAGAAATTGATCTATTAAGCTGTTGTCATTTCAATCGTAGTTGCAAATAGATCTGGCTTGTATATATATATATATATATATATACTGATTTCTGCACAGATTTCAACTTCACCCATGGTCCACCTCTGTAACTTACTTCACTGCGACAAAGCTAGAATTTCTTTAGTGTGTTAACTTCAACTTTCGGTTCCAAACTGCAAATTTATTTTATGATAAATAGCGTTCGAATTCGAAACTACCTGGACGCCATTAAGGTCCCTATCGCTTAGGCGAGTGTCTGTGATCTACGCTTTCATAATATCATGAAGCGAAAGTCGGCAAAAATTTCATAACAAAACTTCAAGCGTTATTATTGGGTTGCCGACCCCCAGCGAAGCAGGGGTGCAACCCATTGTATTCATATTCCTGTTTTTTTTTGGGTTGCCGACTAGTTGCGAAGCAACAAAAAGCAACCCTTTTGTATCTGTCATGTCCGTTATTATTATTATTATTATTATTATTAATATTAATACAAGACTAGTGCGTCTAGTTTAGACTAGTTCGACCAAATCTAGATCCTGACGTAAGTTATTGCATGACAATAAAAAATTTTGAAATTTTTTCAAATTTTGTTCAAAATTAAATTTCAATGTGATTTGATCGCATATGAGGTGATTATAGGTAGTCCACTAAAAGGAAAAATTCCAGGAGCCATAACGTTTGTTAGGGTTATGGTATCAACGTGAAATTTGTTTTATATGCTTGCGCTTGTCAAGAGCTATCAATTGATATGTCGCATGATGACGTAAACGGCGACCAATGGTCAGTAAAAAAATAATAGTCATACGTGACTGGCCGTTGCGTCCGTAAACGTCATGTAAGGTATCATCCGAAAGCCCTTTCAATTCTGCGTTGAATGCTGTCAATTTTGTGTTTCTACGTCAAGGTTGACGCAAGTTATAACGATTTCAATTTTTTCGAACTTTGTTCGATACGTTTGTGGTGTGAGTAGTCACGGAGGAATTTTTTCGAACAAAATTGTTTTCTAAAAAGAACTTTTGACCATAACTTATTTCAGGTACCACGTAAAAGGTTCTAGTTTTCAAAGTTAGATAGGGCAGAAGACTGGCTTTCATTTGATACCAAAAAAGCTATACGTTAACGCTGACTTATACACCGAAAAACTTCTTTGACCACATAATGATGTTTTTCAGGCACCACGGTTTTGGTAATAGCTTTTTTTAGGCTCCGCCAAAAATTTTCTAGTTTCCGCAGTTCGATAGTTCAGAAAAGGCGCTTTCAATTGACACTAACTAAAATATAGATTCTGGCTGACATGTTCCCAATAGCGTCAAAATAAACTTGAAAGAGTAATAATACTGGACCACTGCCCTGGTTTTCGCCATAATTTGTTTTAAGTACCGCGTAAAAAGATTTAGTTTTCGCTGTTGGATACCTAAGACTTAGAGCTTTCATTTGATACCAAAAAAGCTATAGGTCACCGCTGACTTATATGCCGAAAAACGTCAAAATATTTTGACTAAATATTGCGTCATTTTGACGTACTTTAGGCTATAACTTTATTCAGGTACCGCGTAAAAAGTTCTAGTTTTCACTGTTAGTTTGGGTAGAAAAAGAGCTTTCAGGTGATACCAAAAACGTTACGGTTATATTTGTCTTACTTGCAGAAAAACGTCAAAATAGATTGTTATCGTGTTTAGCTGCATAAACGCAAAATGTTTGACGTTTTGGCGCCATAACGTCCGGATAAAAGGTCTTACAGATTTGAAAAGTTCAAATCTAATGCAGAATTTGCTCGTCTACAATTTGGCGTTTTCAGTATGTTTCTATGACTAGTAGAAGTTGAATTATTCTCATTATCATAATTATTAGGATAGTTCATATTGTAACAAGTCTAGTGCGTCTAGTTTAGACTAATTTGACCATTCCCTCTGATGAAAAAGATAATTTATGGTTTAACAGCAGAATTTTAAATAATTGGCAAAGATTTTCAAAATTTTGCCAAATTTTGAATCACAATGGGATTTGATCACACATGGTGTAGTCAGCCCCCTTAACAAAGTTTTGAATGGCCGTAGCTATTGACAGCGTGGAGATACTGCAATCATTTTGGCATCATTTGAAAGCAAATTGCGAGAGCTTTCAAATGATGGGTGACATGGCCCTGTAAGTTGACGTTGAGCTTGCGTCATAATTTATAATTGGAAATTTAAACGTTTAAACGTGAATGGTATACGTCAAGTAAGGTGTCATTTGAAAGCGCTTTCTGTTCTGAGTTGAGTGCCGTCAATTATGTGTTTGTACGTCAACGTTGAAGCAAGTTATGGCGCTTTCAATATTGTTAACCATATGACACGTACTATCGCTATATCATCAGACAGTCATCGTAGTAGATGTTCGAGCCCGAAAATGTGAGTGTAAAATTTTTTCATTTTTTCAAACCGGTTTAGCGGCTCAGCGGTTCATTTAACCGACTAACTCTGAATAGAAAACATCTTGGCCTTGATCTCTGTTATTTAATAACGCAAAAACGAAGTTTCTACTTTGAGCAGTTTCTGAGTTATTATCATTTCTCTTTTTTGCCGAAAAATTTATATAGTATAGTAAGGTAATAATTATTATTATTATTATTATTATTATTCTCCGGACACTAATTTGAAACAGGTTTTTCTCAGCCCCCCCTGGTCGGATTGGTCCCAAACTTTGGTAGAGGGATCTCTACCATTAGTACTTGCACCCCCCAACTTTATGGACTCGTGGGCCGTGGCCCCTCGGGGGCCCGCGTCACGTGACCTTGAAGGGAAAATGGACGAAACCTGTTGGGGTTATGTTTCAGCCATTAGTATAAAAGGGTGTAAAAGATGGGTTTCAGATGTCCAATTTTCGAAATTTGGATGTGGACGTCCCTAGGGGTAATTTGGGCCCCGGAAGACGAATCCGAGGTCCATTTTCGTCTAGGACCTCTCGGGACCCTTCCATGACCCCCCTAGGGCACCCTGCCCAGGGGGTCCCCAGGGGTCAAATTTTCGAAATTGGGATTTTGACGTCCCTAGGGGTAATTTGGGCCCCGGAACACGAATCCGAGGTCCATTTTCGTCTACGACCCCTCGGGACCCTTCCATGACCCCCGTAGGGCACCCTGCCCAGGGGGTCCCCAGGGGTCAAATTTTCGAAATTTGGATTTTGGTGTTTCTAGGTGTAATTTGGGTCCCGGAACACGAATCCGAGGTCCATTTTCGTCTAGGACCCCTCGGGACCCTTCCATGACCCCCCTAGGGCACGCTGCCCAGGGGGTCCCCAGGGGTCAAATTTTCGAAATTGGGATTTTGACGTCCCTAGGGGTAATTTGGGCCCCGGAACACGAATCCGAGGTCCATTTTCGTCTAGGACCCCTCGGGACTCTTCCATGACCCCCCTAGGGCACGCTGCCCAGGGGGTCCCCAGGGGTCAAATTTTCGAAATTGGGATTTTGACGTCCCTAGGGGTAATTTGAGCTTCTGAACACAAACAGAGAATCATCTGCCTAGAATAGAGGGTCCTCTGCTTAGAATAGAGGGTCCTTTACCCACTGTCGGCAACCCGTTGATGTCAACCGACTTGTTGGGTTGCCGACCCCCCGCGAAGCAGGGGTGCAACCCATTGTATTCATATTCCTGATGTTTTTTTTTTTTTTTTTTTTTTTTTTTTCCTGTTAGCAAAAGTTTGTTACTCGTTTTTCTCTGAAGTTACTGGGGGGATTGGTCCCAAACTTTGGTGGGGGAACCCCCCCTGTGAGTAGTTGTGCCCCCCACCTTGGTGACCCCCTGACCCCACGGGGGGCCGGGTCACGTGACCCCCGAAAATGATGGTACACAAGGGGGGACCCTTGTGAACTTGAAAAATTTTTTATCAGGGATTTGGACAAAAACTTGTCTCTAGGGGTAGTTTGGGCCCCTGAACACGAATCTGGGGTTATTTTTTACCCAGGACCCCCCTGGACCGCCCTATGAACCCCCCAAGGTACCCCCCTAGGGGGCCCTCAGGGGTCAAATTTTCGAAATTGGGATTTTGGTGTTTTTGGGGCTAATTTGAGCCCCTGAACACGAATCTGAGGTCCATTTTTGTCTAGGAGCTTCCTGTGCCCCTCTATGACCCCCCTCAGGGTACCCCCCTCGTAGGGGGTCCTAAGGGGTCAAATTTTCGAAATTGGGATTTTGGTGTTTTTGGGGCTAATTTGAGCCCCTGAACACGAATCTGAGGTCCATTTTTGTCTAGGAGCTTCCTGTGCCCCTCTATGACCCCCCTCAGGGTACCCCCCCTCGTAGGGGGTCCTAAGGGGTCAAATTTTCGAAATTGGGATTTTGGTGTTTTTGGGGCTAATTTGAGCCCCTGAACACGAATCTGAGGTCCATTTTTGTCTAGGAACTTCCTGGGCCCCTCTATGACCCTCCTCAGGGTACCCCCCTCGTAGGGGGTCCTAAGGGGTCCAATTTTTGAAATTGGGATTTTCATGTTTCTAGACGTAATTTGAGCTGCTGAACACGAATATAGGGTCCACTGACTAGATTAGAGGGTCCTTTGCATAGAATTGAGGGTCCACTGCCTTGAGTAGAGGGTCCTCAGCCTAGAATAGAGGGTCCTGTGCCTAGAATAGAGGGTTTTTACCCAGAATAGTGGGTCGTCTGCCTATAATAGAGGGTCCTCCGCCTAGAATACAGGGTCTTCTGCCTAGACTAAAGAGTCCCTTACCGAGAATGGATGATTTTCTGCCTAGAATACTAGGTTCTCTGCCTTCAGAGGGTTTTCTGCATAAAATAGAGGGTTCTCTTCTACCTAGAATAGAGGGTTCTCTACCTAGAATAGAGGGTCCTCTGCTTAAAATAGAGGGTCCTCTGCTTAGAATAGGGGTCCTCTACCTTGAATAGAGGGTCGTCTACCTTGAATAGAGGGTCCTCTGCTTAGAATAGAGGGTCCTTTACCTAGAATAGAGGGTCCCCTGCTTAGAATAGAGGGTTCTCTGCCTAGAATAGAGGGTCGTCTGTCTAGAATAGAGGGTCTCTTACCGGTCGGCAACCCGTTGTGGCCTACTGGCGATTTTTGTTGTTGTTTTTTTTTTTTCCTGTTAGCAAAAGTTTGTTACTCGTTTTACTCTGGAGTTACTGGGGGGATTGGTCCCAAACTTTGGTGGGGGGACCCCCCCTACGAGTAGTTGTGCCCCCCACCTTGGTGACCCCCTGACCCCACGGGGGGCCGGGTCACGTGACCCCCGAAAATGATGGAACACAAGGGGGGACCCTTGTGAACTTGAAAAATTTTTTTTCAGTGATTTGTACAAAAACTTGTCTCTAGGGGTAATTTGGGCCCCTGAACACGAATCTGGGGTTATTTTTTACCCAGGACCCCCCTGGACTCGCCTATGACCCCCCCAGGGTACCCCCCCTAGGGGGCCCTCAGGGGTCAAATTTTCGAAATTGAGATTTTGATGTCTCTAGGGGTAATTTGAGCCCCTGAACACGAATCCGAGGTCCTTTTTTGCGTAGGACCTTCGTGGACCCCCCTATGACCCCCTCAGGGTACCCCCCTAGGGGGTCCTCGGGGGTCAAATTTTCGAATTTGAGATTTTGGTGTTTTTAGGGGTAATTTGGAGCCCTGAACACGAATCTGGAGTCAATTTTTGTCTAGGAGCTTCCTGGGTACCCCTATGATCCACTCAGGGTACCCCCCTCCTAGGGGGTCCTCTGGGGTCAAATTTTCGAATTTGAGATTTTGGTGTTTTTAGGGGTAATTTGGAGCCCTGAACACGAATCTGGAGTCAATTTTTGTCTAGGAGCTTCCTGGGTACCCCTATGATCCCCTCAGGGTACCCCCTTCTAAGGGTTCAAATTTTCATAATTGAAATTTTGGGGTTTTTGTGGGTAATTTGGGTCCCTGAACATAAATATCAGGTTTTTTTACCGAAAATACACGATCTTTTGCCTATAATGGACGGTCCTCTGCCTAGAATGGAGAGTCCTCTGACTAGAATAGAGGGTCCTCTGACTAGAATAGAGGGTTCTCCGCCTAGAATAGAGGGTCTTCCGCTTAGACTACAGGGTTCTTTACGAGAATGGATGATTTTCTGCTTCGAACACTAGGTTCTCTGCCTTTAGAGGGTTTTCTGCTAGAAATAGAGGGTCCTCTACCTAGAATAGAGGGTCCTCTGCTTAGAATAGAGGGTCCTCTACCTAGAATAGAGGGTCGTCTGCCTAGAATAGAGTGTCCTCTGCGTAGAATAGAGGGTCTTCTGCCTAGAATAGAGGGTCCCTTACCGGTCGGCAACCCGTTGTGGCCTACTGGCGATTTTTTTATATTGTTTTTCAGGTGAAATTTTAGCTTAATTGATATAACTCCGGCAAAATGACCAATCCCAAGGGTATTCGGCGAGGAACCCGTTATATGTTCAGTAAGCGGTTCCGCAAACACGGAGTCGAGCCATTGTCCACATTTCTGCGTGTATACAAAATGGGAGATATTGTTGATATCAAGGTAATATACACGGACGTTTCTGACTAAATTTTGAAAAACCTTATATTTGGATTTGAAAAAAATATGTGCGAATTGTAAGGAACAAAATTCAGTAGTCATGTAAACCCGGTTAGCCTTCTGATGTAGAAATTAGCTCCTTTAATTTCAGTTTTGTATAAAGTATGTGCGTTTTTTACGTTTAGTGTGAAGTAGAACGAAATTTAATTGTACTGCTCAATCAACTTTTCTGTCTGAATGACTGAAACTTTCGTTCTAAGTATAGTCGTCTGTACATTTATATAGCCATTAGAGGAGGAAATAAAATCCATCTAGTCAGCATTAGTTAGCAATATATAATTAAAGAAAAAATATTTTTTTCAGGGTAATGGTGCGTTTCAAAAAGGAATGCCGCACAAAGTGTACCACGGCAGAACCGGTCGGATTTTCAATGTCACTCAGCACGGGGTGGGCATTATAGTCAACAAACGCGTCGGGTAAGTAGAGCCGTTTGTTTAAATGGGCTTTTGTGATCTGTATACAACATACGAAATATCTCAGCATAGCACACGAATATATATCCAGGTGGCATTCTTGGTAGTCCTTTTTGTTGATTAGTTTTGTTTTAGCGATCTTTTTATTATGGTGTTACGAAAACTGGTCAAATAGTTAACACAGCTTCATAATATAAAAAAAAATTTGCTATACTTTGTAGGCGTCGAAAAAATGTTTTTTATAAAATCAGTATATTATGCACATCAGTAAAAATTGGTTTCTTTTTGATATTGTCTACTTGTAATTTTATATTATATTAACACGTGTTGATCCGTTAAATCGTTGCTGAGCTATATTCTGACGAAGCGAAAATGGTGGCTCATTAAACGCAAATTAGGCGACCACTCTGCAGCCCCCCTTTCAGAATTTTCTTGCTGCCCACGTATAGTCATCATACAAGGGCGTGGGAAGGATTTTCACCTCCCCCCCCACAGCCCCCAGAATGTTTGAAAGGGGCTCACGACAGCAAAATCTGTGGCTTACTAAGGAAAAAACGATGGCTCACCCTCCCCGCCAAGCCCATGTACTATGATGGTCATTGGTCAGGGTGTTTTTTGTTCACATTTCAGCGGGCGCATTATTCCCAAACGCATCAACGTCCGTGTGGAGCACATCCGACCCTCCAAGTGCCGACAGGACTTCTTGCGACGCGTCAAGGAAAACGATCAGAAAATCCGCGAAGCCAAGGCCAAGGGAGAGAAAGTAGATGTGCGACGAAAGGTTGGTTTGCACCTCTGCTTCGTCGAGTTGGTAGGGAATTTTTAAAGTGTTGTTGCTGTTTAATATTGCGCTGTTATAATTTTAGCCACTGAATCAACTTTTATAGTCACTTTCCATTCGAAAAAATAAAAAATAACACACAATGAAGGCTGTTTGGTATCTTTGGCCCGTGTTTTAGTAACCGCCTACTTTTGCGTTGCTGAGTAGTGAAATGTCATGCATATTATAATGTGTGAAAATATAGTTTAATTTTTTTGAAAACCTTTCCAGCGAAATTTAGAGTACCTTTCCTCCTAATCGACCAGTTTCACATTAAAATTTTTCATCTAATTTCTCTGTTCCCGGTTCCCCGGTTAGGCAGGCGGTGTTGGGCAAATTTTCAATAATTAACGAAAAAAATTTTACCGCTTTTGCTGAGCCTCGATTAGGGTAATGGGCTGTCCCCTACTACCCCCTCGGCCCTCTACTCATACGTGGATGATGAATTGATTTTTTATTTGTTTAGCCCGCCGAGCCAAGAAAGGCACACATCGTCCGCACGAAACACAACAAGCCTCAACTTTTGCAGCCGATACCGTTTGTGGAAATCGCCTAAAAATAGCTTAACTTGACTTAAATGTTGTTTGCTGCGCGTTATTGTTTGAAAATTTTCTGTTTTGAATAAAATATTGTTGATGAGTTGTTTTGGTATCGTTAAAAGAATCTAGGTAGTGTGAAGCAAGCAAGTTCACTCGATTCATAATTATATCCGTAGGACTGTTGAGGTGGCAAAATTGCGCAATACTAACGCCTCTGGCTACTCATGCCGTAGTAGTTGCATGAATATTCGTGATTATGTCGGTTGAACGGTTATACGCTGTAACTATGAATCGACCCTGTAGTAGTTTTTCAAAGATACCTAGTTGAGGTGAAGTCCAAGTATATAGTTGCAGAGAAATCTGGTAGGCGTCATTACTCGTAATTATGCCGGTTGTACGGATATACGGCTGTGTAAACATATTCATAGTCTTGTGCATTCATACTCAAACCTAAGCTGTGTCCTTGTGTCTACGTTTTATGCTTGTCTCTTACATGGTGCCTTGTCTTTTAAAATTTTCCTAAGGTCCATAAGAAATGCCATTTTCCCTTTCCTCCGTCAAGCAGATTGAGTCATACTCCTTGAGGACAAAAAAAATTACCTATTTTTTACATGGACTTTTGCTCCACGTTGATGGATCAACTTTGTTTCGTTAAAAATGAAATGCCTTAAAATGTTGACTGCAATTTTACGTTCGCGGTCCGGGCCTGGCCGCGTCGCGGGCCCGGCCAAGTCTAAATAATGCCAAATTTTTCCAAATAAGCCAAAACTTTTCAAAACTTCAAAAAACACGACTATAAGTATAAATAAACTAGTTCAAAAACGTAAACAATCTGAAAACGAGAAACAAGTAGGCCCCTAAAAGGTGCAAATTCCGACATAGTGACGTGAAATAATATAGAAAATCACTTGCTGAACACAAATACAATTATATATAGGTAGTTATAGAAAAGGTAAAATCAATTCGCGAAATTGGTTTTGCAGAAATATCAAAAGCCTGACTAACTTACTATTAACCAACTAGCCTAAATCGTCCATAGTTGAGTTGCTTCACCGGGCCAGTGGCTGGCCGCAGGGCCAGTCCACAAAATTTCGCGGACCGGCCGCGCGGGCTAAGCTGCAGGCTGGGCCGGGCCGGTGGTTGCTGTTTCGGGTTCAAGCCACAAGCTCATTTCGTTGGCCAACGGGTAGTGCTTGAACTACTAGAAGTATTGTTGGCTAAAATAGGTTTATATACATACTCTTTGAATTGAAGCTACGTTTGTTGTTAACCCAAGTAGACTATTGTGTTTGTACGAACTGGCTATAGTTCGAACCGAAACTAACTCGGTTTGGGGGCCAACGTACTAGGGTTGAACGTAGGGTTACTGTTCGAGCCGAAACTTCCAGTCTTTGTTGAGCAGAGAGTTGCTTGGAATTTGGATTTAAATGTCAACAAGTGCGTTTTGCGAGTAAAGTTAAACGACTTTTACATACGCAGACTTGAACATATTAGCGTGCACCAAGCAGTTTGCACAAAGTTTTTATACCTGTATGGTTTTTTTTGTGCAAAACCCTGTGCAAATGCACACTTTTTTAAAATTTTGCACACAAAAATTAAAATTTTGCACAATAATGCACAGCGTCCGATGGGCCTGGGATGTGCTAAAAATGCACTGTTTTTAATGCAAAATCGAAAAAAAATTCTGGGGGCTACCGCCCCCAGAGTCCCAGACCCCTGCATCTACTGGCATCAAGGGCCCCTTCTTTGGTTTTTATGGTCCGGCCGGAAAAATTTTCTGATACGTCTCCAATTGACCAAATTTGGCATAAAAATCAAAATCTTCTCAAATTTTTTCTGGGGGCTGCCGCCCCCAGACCCCTGCGGCTTTGTTGCTTACTAAGCCTTGTTATTACATATCTTTCATCAAAGCCTACGCATGTATATATACATGAGTACATTATGCTGCATTTACATGTTCACACCAGTATATTATGCTACATTTATATACTTGCGTTATATACACGCTGTCTGATGTGATTTTACTTACTATCTTTTGTTTTAATTTTTCTGTCGGAAGAAATTTCTGATACGTCTCCAGTTGACCAAATTGGGTCTAAAAATTGAAAAAATCGCCAATTTTTTTTGGGGGCTACTGCCACTAAACCGCTGCAACTTATTGGTTTATTAATCTTGCGCTTGTAAGGCGTTTTATGAGTGTTAAAAATGCTAATAAGTGCCTTTTTTGACCCATTACAAAAAATTGAAAAGTCATTCCCACCCCCGAAATTTTTTTCTGGGTAGGCCACTGATACGTACGTACCTCTAGAGATATAAAAACGCGTATATTTGCTTCTATATAAGCGAAGAAAACGCCTTTACAGTTTGCACAGAAAAATAAAATTTTGCACACTAAAATTAAAATTTTGCACAATTATGCACACAAAATTTTTTGAAAAAAAAACCCTGCTGTAGAACCTATTAAAAACAATATTTCAATGTAATTTTCAAGACTCAACTACGACTACCTTTCAGAATACCGTTTAACGTCAGTCTTCGGAGACTAGGTCTAGACCCAGTCTTAAGTTCGTCTTACATCTTTATCGTGTGCAAAAATCATCTGATATTTCGTAACGATGGTCTTAGGCTAGTTTTGTTAAACGTAGTCCAAACTGCGTTTAGCTAAGACTGCCATTATACTGCCTTTGTGCATTCCACTGTGACTGTTTCAGTCCTACACATGCCTACAGTACTGTGCAAACAAGCAAAAGTTTGCTGCAAAAGTCATCCAGTGAGTGATCAGGGTGAACGTTTGACAACATTAGGCCTGTTGCGCAGTAAAAATTAATCGCAAACAAAAGTAACTTTCAACAATTCAAGTGCATCATTGTAAGAATATGACGCTCTGCCTGAATTAGAGTTAATTGTTTTAGCTAATCTTGTGCTGTGACCAGTTTACGTCGGTAAATGTAAAAAAGCAAGTTTCAAAAATCCAAACCTAAAAAATTTCAAGTCATCCCAGTAGACCCAAACTACAGTCTGTTTTATGCGTTTTAGTTTTCACAGTTCATATTTTTCTTTGGCGGCAGTGTAGCTTTGGGCAAAATTAGCAGCGTTTTTAACAGAAGGAGTCATTGTGTGCTGTTCAATTTAAATGGAAATTTAGTTATCACATCACACAGAAAAAACTAAAAAAACTAAATTCAAGCATGTTTATTTTTAAAAATTAAAAATAGCCGTAAAATATGATGGAATTTGAAGTCAAGGCATAATGGAAAAATATTTTAAAAAACACTAGTGTGTCCCGATTTTAGCTATAACTAAAGCTAAAAATTTTCACCCAGCGGCATGTTTACGACCCGAAAAAATTTGGGTTAGTTTGGACCTTCACAGGAGCAGGTCCACAGCCTCTACACGACCCGACCCAAAAACAGGTAAAATTACTCGACCCGTTTTTTTTCAAAATTCGTGTGAAAAATGAATTTGAAAAAAAAATTGAAAAATCTCAAGAAGGTTTGAAAAGTCCATAAAATTACCATTGAAAGTTTCTAGACAGAAAAGATCAAGTCGAACTATTTTTCGCAAATGTTTGATTTAGAAAAACATTAATTTTTATCCACCGGGTTTCGAACCGGGGACCTCTCGCATTCGAAACGAGAATCGTACCACTAGACCACCAAGTTACACGAACGGTAGTTTCTAAATAACATTAAATACGATTAAGTGCAACACAGAATCTCAGTATACAATCCTTCTACTATCAGTACAGTTACATACGTCGTACTGTTAACATAGAAATTTACAAGATACGAGTAACATCTGAAGAAGAAACGAATAAAGAGGTAAATCATAGCTGTTTTCCGTTAAAACATTTGTATAGGTAACAAAGATCTTCAACAGTCAAGGCCGGTTGGCTCAGGTGATAGTGCGTTAAGCATTTGCTGAGCATCTGATCCCAAGTCAGAAGTTTGGGGGTTCGAATCTCCACCGGCTCTCAGTTTTTTCATTCTGAGTATTCTGAGAGGCATCGCGTTTCTAGCGTAATTTACTAACACTGGAAGTGTAGGCCTTTCAGAACACTGGAAGGCCTTGCAGTGTTACAGAACCACTGGAAGCTTTACAGTGTTATATACTTAACACTGGAAAATCGACCTACCGGAAATAACAGGTAAGTATCTATTTAAAGATTCTGCAAATTCTATACAAACCAAGTATAAAGTACCTGTTGCGCTGTGGCGCAACAGGAAAAAAGTTCCCTCTTCGTCGGCGTACGACGAGCTTCGTCGTTCGCGAAAAGCGACGTTGGCCGGAAAGTGACGAAGCAAAAATTTACCTAGCCCAAAGATTTTGGGCACCCGTTCCTTTAGTCTACTGTAGCAGGTAGCATCATATATGAATTTATATGCCAGCTGAAAAGCAGTGACATTTCGTTTAAATTTTACCAAGCCCCGTGTGCAACTCTGGTGAGTAATTCACACCGACTTAGTCTCCGGGTTCCCGAACTCAATGCGGCCACTGAATTGGCTTAGGCAAGCAAGCGATCGTGGTTTTTTCGTGATTGTAACTGTCCACTATATGCCAGTAAATGATGACTATTATCGACCTCTTGTTGGTTTATCTGGCCAAGTAATTCTATCAGGCGAACAAGGCAGGCGAGGGTGAAGCGTTTACTTGCAGCGCGGCAACAACGCTGGCTCTAGCCACCAACGCACTACTTACGAAAGGAATAGCTGCTACAGTTACAAAAATGTAAATGCTAATAAAAAACAACAAAACCACCAAAACAAACTAAAGGAGCACAAACCAGCGGCAACACAACTATAGTACAAGATTAGCCTAAGAGCCAGAAAAAACAAAACAAATTATCACGACAGCAAAACAAAATATAGATAGCAAAACGAAGTAGCCAAACAAAATTCTGAAAGCATAGATAACGAAACAAAGTTTACAAGAGACGTCGCTAGACAATGAAGCAGAGCGCTACAATCACATAGTCGAGTAACAGTAAACGAAACATGTCGATCACGACTTATCATAGATTTTTTTCCAGCGCTGGCATTTTTGAAAAAAAGAGGTAACTTAGAGAAAAACAAAAATGACCCGACATATTATTATTTAACAGAAAACAGAGCCCTAGAAATGCGCAAACGTGATTGCAATGCATCTTTTATATAGCGATCTTTGCTTGCACTGGATTGCCACCATGAAGCATAATTGATCGTTCAGACAGTCCATGCTCGGCTGCGCTAATGGCTCCCCCAGATCGAAAGCTAAGGGTAGCGAATGGAGCAGGATTGATCCCGGCTGTCCGCAGGTTCGTTTTTTTTAGCGTTCGATAACAAATGCTGAAGGAGAGGGGCTTATGGGTTAGGGCGTCAGCTACGTTTTGGGGGTCACGGGTAATTGTGGAAAAAAGGAAGCAGGAGCGGCTGGCCAAGAAGAGAAAGCCGACTCGATGTAGACCCTCAGTGTTCGCACCAGACAAAGACTATGTGACGATGCTGCAATAAGTACAGAGCTTTAGACAGGTGAACCTGTATACTGACGTAAGACAGGTCGGCTGCGAATTTAACATCAGAGGTGTTAATAGCTAATAGTTCAGAAGCTCGAAAAAAGCCTGCGAATGCGATTAAGGGGGTAGTGTCGCGAAAGCAGTCGACTTTGCGCAACTGTAAAACTTTTTCAATAAAAGATAAGACACCGTGCTTCATATATTTTAAAACTATATGCCAATCAAGTATTTTCGCCAAGTTTCATCAAAATTAATGCAGTATACTGTTAGCAGTGAGGTCGCAAAGTCGGGAAAAGGACGTTTAGAAAACCTATTCACATTCGATAATTTCGCCACAATTATTGAGCTGTTTGTCTAGTTTGTTTACACAGACTAAAAGGACGTATGTTGCAGTTTATGCACACAAACTTTAGTGCAAATTGCTTGAGCGGTTGCGGAGTAATACCTGTTTGAACTGTGAAACGGTGCGGAAACTGTGAAGTACTAATAGCAATAATGATAAATTGTGAAAAATCTAGACGCGTATTTTAAAATCAAAAGAAAAACGAACCTTTGTTTTTTTTTCTTAATTGTGGCAAAAAATTGTGAGCGGACACGTTATGTGGACTTCACAAGTTGGCCAATCTGATATCTGGCTTGATTTTTTGAACTTTTATGTCCCTATTGTGTGATGTCTGGCTTACAAATGGTGATTGGTTGAAAATATTGGTAGATATTGGTAGTCTAGTGTCTGGCAGTAATTAATTAATACAATATAGCATTAGACTAGTTTCTCAGTGAACGTACTATTTCAGCGTAAAATGCTCTCTTTTTGCAAAATATGAGCAAAACTGCTTTGGCGACACTACCCCCTTAAGGTGGCGCTCAGGGGAACCGACTTTAGCGTTTAATTTTTTTCAGCGACATTTTTGACCATAATATCTTAAAGACAAGTTGTTCAGAATAAAAAAGCTTTCATTTGATGTGCATATTACGCTAAAAAAATTTCGCAAATTATTTTGACCATTTTTGTACTTCTAGCGAAAATTTTTTTATCGCGATATAAATTAATTACTTATTACACTAAAATGTGCGTTTTCTTAGTTTTAAACTAATGTATTGAACATGCAAATTTGTTGAAGTTTTTCTGAGCTATTTAGCCGCGAAAATAGCAATCCAAAAATGAATCACTTGAAAAGCTGATAAATCTTCCAAAATGTCAAATTTTTGATTTATTTTCTTAAAAAATTGTTTATGGCTTTTGGTAACTTTTTTAACGGAATTATGTATTATAGGAAAGGTCTAATTTTTGAAAAAAAGAAACGTGTGGGCAAACCTCACATTTTTGCATAGCGAAGTCGACTACTTTTTTTTGATCTAGCTCCCTGCTGCCGATTGGGATCGAGTTGAAATTTTGCACAATGAAAAAAAGAATATAAATGCAGACGTCGAGTTTTTTTCGATTTTTAAGTTTTGGCTCTCAGCACTTTTTGTAGCCGCTCAAACACAGCTGATTTTTGAAAAATAGATTTTTCGAAAAATCACTAATCGAAATCGAAAATCGAAGACTTTTGACGTCTAGATTTTTAAAAGATCTTTCGATCGACACCAAGATCATCAAAATCGGTCGAGGTGTTGCTGAGCTACGTCAAAAACAAAATTAGTGTGAATAGGAAATTTGACATGGTCATAAAATTTGACATAATTGCATTAAAGTGCTGAAGAGTACTGGAAACAGGTTTTTTTGAGCCCATTTTGACATAAAATTAAAGTGGTATTGCTACTCATTGCATGAGTTTAGTTCAAAACATGACTTTTTTGCTGAGCGCTACCTTAAGTACATAGCCAAGTCACGTAAAGTACTCAAGTCACTTCTGCGACTTGAATTTTTTTGTAGTTTTTGCCGTATAAAAATTGTAAAGGGTTCCTTTTGCACAAAAGGCTTAGAAAGTAATCGCCGCAAACCGCGCAAAACTCATTCGAATGTTCTAGATTGTGCCGAATCTGTAGGCTCCAGTCTAGCTCACCTCTAGCCGTTCTACCACTAGGACAGTTGCATCGCCACAAGCGAATTTACCTGCTGATTTTACAGAACATCCTGGTGAATATCGGTGGCGTTTCGATTATAAGAACGCCCACGTACTTCCGCCCAGCAGACGAGTATTTCCAGACCCACAGGGTGATGCCGACAGCCGACGAAAGTGTTGTACTGCCAATAGCCGGGGCAATATTAGCCCCAGGCAGATCCCAATATTCTGAGAGGGTACGCCAGAGGACTTTGAAGAGTTTCTGATTTTCAAACGAGTTGGACTACACAACGGCTGGAATCCGCAAGAATGCGCTAAATTGCTGCTTGCTTTTCTCCAAGGACACGCGCCGGAGTGTGGGAAGCTCTTCCAACAGTTGTTCAACCAAACACTGGAAGCAGTGACTGCAACACTTAGTGAACTTTTAGCGGATAGAACAGCAAACCTCTTTAGTTCAGAGCTACATCGACGGATACAAAGTGTTCTGATACAATCCGTTGAACGATATGCACCTGCTGTTCAAAAACTGGCGAAAAAGGCCTACGGTAAAGATTGTAAACGGACTCTCTAGGGATAGACTGATGAAGGCAAGTAAACGGCCTGAACAGGAGCATTCGACGGTTCGTGCTGTCTGCACGTCTTGAAAGTTTAAAAGAGGCGGTGGTCTGCGCAAAAGAATAAGAGCGGTTTGATGAAATGGAAAAAGACGGCAAGCTCAGGTTCGAGCTGTCCGCTTTTCAAACTGTCGAGATCGTAACGATAACGAAACGAGTGATCTACGGAATGTATCTGAGCAAATAAGGGCACAAGACACACTGCAGAGTGAAATTCATAGGCGGCTGACCGCTATGAAAACGAAACAAAAGCCAAAGTATCGCCGACCATCACCCAACCGGCAAGACCGCAGCCCAGGTGCCACCGCCGCACTATAGATGCACGCCCAGTCTGCAATAATTGTGGCAAACCGGGTCATATTGCCATAAGGAGCAATAGTGAAAGGAAATTGTACAACCTCCTAACCCGACTCAGCAGTGATTCCAATTCGGAACAGAAAAACCTAACAGAAGTGAGTGCGCGAACTCTATTGACGGCCATACATGCAAGGCCACGGAAACAGCTGCCACAGCAAGTGACGTACAATTTATAACGTGTAGAGACTGAAGGACAAACATTCAGGGCTCACAACAGAGATATGGAGTCGAAGCTGAATAAAGCTATCGCCCACGCTCAGAATGCTGAAAGAGGTTCAGAACTGTGGTGGTACGGCCTGTTAGGAGGTGATGTGCAGCTTTTCGCGTTGATTCTCGGGCAACTGTTGAGTGCACGGTACACTGCATACTCAGCTGTGCCGACCCTAGTGATACAATGCAGCCACAACCGGCAATACCGGTAGTCATGGACGCTGACCAATAGCCTATATCCCCCATCTGTCCACGCTAGAAGCTGCGCTTTTGCAGTATAAACATTTACAGCAACCATAACGATGCATGCCTGAGAGTACAAATGTACATGGTAGTAGTCGTACATACCTATATGTTTGTCATATATTGCATAATCTGTACATATTGCAAATATAAATACAGAGGTTTTGCTTTCATTTTTTTGCTATACTCGGGATATTTAGGCTGTACTCTGGAAGGCCTAGCTTGCGTAATACAAGGTTGTACTTACTTAGTCATAATAAAACCTCATGTTGCAACCTCGTGACTCCCCTTTAATTAATGCCAAAAAGTTTTATCATTTTGCTCCAAAATTTTAAATAAACCACATGCCGAACCGTTGAGTTTAGTTTTAATGTTCACGCCACTTAGGCCTGTATGTATTTTATATCCTTGTCAAGGGGGGGTGAACGATGCTAGTAGCACTATGTTGAATGAGTGTGAAAATTCAAAACATTTTTTTGGTTTTGCTTTAAATGGTAGAATCAGACCCTGGCGTGATGCAAGCTGACTGGCTGGAATATGGAATAAATTTGCAGTGAAAAAAACAAAACGACGAGCATGACTTTTGCGATTGAAATGGGCCGAGATCTAGGTCCGTTTACACAAATTCAGTACAGTGACTTGCATCAGAGTAACAGTAAAAAATATGGGCCCAACATCAATTACGTTTCCCCACTAACAAAGTTTGAATAGTCTAGCAATTTGTCAACTCGGCCAATTCAGACGGGTATCCAAACGGAGCCTGCTAGTTTCAAAATAGCAGTAGACCGACAGGAGTCCAGTACTTCTTAGAAAAAATGGCCTAAACATCAAAATAAAAGCCGATTTTTTTTACAATTTTTAACTTAATTTTTGCTCACGACGCGAACTTTTCTCATCTTTTACACTTGCCAGCAGGTTCTCCCTACCTCCTTTAAGGAACCGTTGCATAAAATTTTAAGCAACTTAGATTAAATTAAAACTAATAGTCTAGGTCTGATAACAGTCTTCAGACGTTAAAACTTTCGCAAATTTTAAGCGTTTTTACTAAAAAATGAGAGTAATAGACTTCAAAGCTCATAACCCTGATTATGTAACAGTTGGTAACATGAGCTTTAGCACAACACTGCAAAGCAAATAGGTCTAGTTCGGTGCCAAATTTCGAAAAAATACATAGCTTGAATTTTACATCACAACTTTTTAAAGTGAAAAAAAAGATAAATTCAGAAAGTGTCAATTTCCTGAAAACAGTTGCAGTTAAATATGAGTTTTAACGTTGCAAAGTGATCTTAAGTAAAATATCTAGATACCGTTTTTTAAATTTAGTGAAAAACAATACTGTTTTTGAGAAACAGTTGTTTAAAAACCAGTATAAATTGTAAAAATATCCACAAAATGTCAAAAACACTATTTTTTGTTATAACTATAGTATAACTGATTATAAAGAGCCTATAATTTGCCCATATGTTGGCCTGAAAGAGCCTCATACGTACGTTTGTCAAATTTCATAAAGTTAGCTGTTGGTTCGAGCGAATCGCGACAAAAACTACATATACGGAACTACCGCCTTAACTGCTAAGACAAAACGATTGCGACAGAGTAATCGTTTGCCGAAGATAATAACGTTATCTGAAACTTCGCCGCGAGCGTTCTTTTATATGTACACATGTACCATACTCCACATTTGTATAGTAAAGTTTTACTTTTATTAACTTTTTCCAAATTCTGATGGAACCCCCAATTCTCCGTAGCGCACCCTTAAAAAATCTGAGAAAACCTAAAAACCTAAAGGGTGGATTTCACAAAAGAGTATTTACTCAACCATGGTTTTACGTACGTTTTTATATGATTAGCCGATGATTTCATTACAAAATATCGCGTGATTCGTTACAAATTTTGTAGATTTTCATAAACCATGGTTTTTTGCGCAGTTGAAATTTGAAACCGGCAGCATTTTAGGAAAACCACCTTTGTTAAATCCACGCAAAGTATTTGAATGCTATAGCGTTGCTCAAAATCAAATTTTTAAGACAAGCAGGTGATGTTCATGGGTCGAATTTTAGCTTATTCTGTTTAGTTTATTTTTTTAAATTACAAGAAAAAAATTTATTTTATTTGATACATTTCAATATCTTGCGATTAATGCGGCATCAGCACACATAACACTCATGTAATAAAACACGTAAACTATGCAGCCGTGGTCAACTGAAATTGTTACATTGTACAATTGCATGTTTTCAGTTCACAAAAGTATTGTTTTTCAATCTTTGAAAATTATTTCGTATTCGTTAGGGCTGGGCACGGTTACACGATACCAGCAGTATACACGCGTGTAACCGTGTACAAGCTAAGCTTAGCGGGTACACGGTTAGGGCTAGGGGTCACTATCCGCGGTTACTTAACGATTACAGCGTGTACACGTTAAGGTGGCGCTCTGAATAACCGACTTTGGGAGATAAAATTTTTCACGAAGTTTTCGTTAATTAACTCAAGAGGAAAAGTTGTTCCAAACTAAATTAGCTTTCATTTGATGTATGTAACGTCAAATTTTGTTCAACTTGAAATTTCAACTATTTTTTAATGAGAAACAATCTTTAAATCGATATACCAAAAAATTGTACATGGCTTTTGATACTTATTGCTTATGGCTAATTGCTAGGTGCAACTTTTCAAGAAGTCGTTTGTGTAAGCAAACTTTTCTAAAAAAATCCAAAATACATTGACCAACATTGACAAAAAATCAGTATTCTTCAAACTAATTTTTCGTTAGCTACTTTTTCGCTTCTGAAATCTTTCTCAACGGATTTTAGTACAAAAAATGAGCTCTATTTTTAGGAAAGTACGCATGTGTATGTGTAGGCAAAGTTCAGGTTTCTGAAATTTAGGTATGGGGCTCATTTTTTTAAGATTACTGTCAGTGCAAAAACCGATTCAATTTAAACTTTGCACGCGGTTTGAACAGACGTACAGTACTGTGCAAAAAAGTTCCCTGTTTGTCGGCGTACGGCGAGCTTCGTCGTTCGCGAAAAGTGACGAACGGTGGCCGGAAAGTGACGAACAAAAAATTTTCAAATTTTCACTTTTTTACATTGAAAATGTGTTTTGGAGCATTTTTGGAAAAATTTTCCCTTGTTCTCACTTTCCGGCCACCCCTCCCCCCCCCCCCCCCACCTCTCGCCCCCCCCGCCCACCCCAACCCCCCCCCACCCACACGACCTGGCTTTTCTGCACGCACTTTATGGAGCCACAAACTTTTTGCATTCGTCATTTCTTATAATTTGCCTCAATATGCCAGCCTTTCTAAAACGTCACTTTCCGATAAGAAAAAAAAAAACTAACAATTCGTCACTAATAAAGTTCGACAAAAGTGGTGTCTTGGCTAGATAATTGTCTTTAATTTAAACTACAGAGTGTTAAATTTGGTTAAGATACCGCTGAGCTACGTTGTTTCAAAAATTAAACAAATTTTGCAACATTTCAATTTTGATGTTGCCATAAAATTTGCTAACATGAGCGCCCCTTTAAGAAACAGTACACCGCGAATAGTGTAACCTTTTACTCCAAACGGATAGTATAACCGCACGGTTACCGGTTACACGGATACTTAGCGTGTAAACGGTTTCACAGTTACACGGATGATTAGCGTGTACACGCGGATAATAGCAGTAACCGCTAGTTAGCTTGTACACGCGGTTACTAACTTACTAGCCTTCAAAACTAACCGTGTAGACGGATAGTGATTTTGTAACCGTGCCCAGCCCTATTGTACGTGTATATGCACTGGTTTGTACAGGAATTTCCGTGAAATTAAAGTGGCGCTCCTGAAATATGACTTTTCTAAAAAGGGCAATCTATTTCAATTTCAGATGTGCGATAGCAAGCTGGTGTAAAAGTATGCCCAAACACAAAATATGAAGTTGACTGATACAAATTAGTATTCACTGGAGACCAAACATGAGTGGAATTTCGGCTTGCGACTTCTCTTCACAGCTAGATAACTGGGTCAATCGCTACTAGGCCGAAACTTCGCTAGTAGGCCAAATCGTCGCTGGGCCGAATCGCCGTTAGGCCGAAAGTATGTTTGCGGAGCATACATACAGTAATGTCTGTAAAACAGTACAAATTACACATATAAGGAATATACAGTGCAGACTGTACTGCAATACCATGCATACTGTATGCTGTTGATGGTAAAAGACCGTACATTTTTGAAAATTGTACTCAATAAATTTTCAATCATTTGTGTTTTTTTCGGCCTGACGGCGATTTGGCCTAGCAGTGACACGCCGATAGCTGTTGCACAACGAATAGCTCATTTCGCTTGTTATAACCTCATCGAGCGGTTGAAAAATGTCAATTTTAATGAATATGATTGATATATTGAAAAACACTAAAAGCACGATTTTTCGAAAAACGAAAATAAAAAAAAAATAAACTCAAATTTTGAAACCGCTCGAATACAAGGAGGTGCATTTATGTGCCAAATTTTAATTTTTCTCGTTAAGCCAACTTTTTAAAATCGCGAGCCGAAAATTTGCGTTTGTACTCACATGCAGTTTAGTTCAGCATCATGCAGAAACTACTGCTTAATTTTACAAAGAACTTACACCAAACATAGAAAATTGTGAATTATTTTCAAGTAAAACACAGCTGCTTAGGTTTTAAGGCAAAGCAACAAAACCATGTTTGCGCCAGCTCAGCAAAAACAACATACACCAAAACATAGAAAACTATTTACAATACAGTTCAGAACTTTAATGTGAATTTCAAATTTTATGACCATGTCCCCAACAAAAACAAAAAAAAAAAAAAACAGACCAAAACACAGCTGCTAGTGCCAAATTTTGAAAATCGAAAAACTTTCACGTCTGCATTTATATTCTTTCTTTCATTGTGCAAATTTTCAACTCAATCGCAAACGGCAGCTGGGACCCAGGTCCAAAAGTAGTCGATTTCGCTACGCAAAATGTAAGGTTTGCCCACACGTTCACTTTCTCAAAAAATTACACCTTCCCAACTCCATATTTCTGAAAAAGTTACTAAAAGCCATACTCAATTTTTAAGAAATTAAATCAAAAATTTGACATTTTCGAAGATTTATCAGCTTTGTAGGTTTTTCATTTTGGATTTGCTATCTTCACGGCAATAAAAAAAAAAAAATAAAAAGGATTTGAGCCGTATTTTTTTAAAAACAGCCAAAATGACCTATCATTATTGAAGGGAAGTTGCCCAAAATACTATTTCTGATGTTTTGACGTGCATATCTCCATATCCAAAAATTTGGAAAAAATTGGACAATTATCTGATTTTATTCGACTTTTACACAAATTCAGCAAGTAAGCCAGTGCATCAACGCTTTTTGAGGTTTTGCAAACAGACGTTACGTAGATTTTATTAGTCGTAATGAAAAATTAAAACAATTTTATTGCGTTCGGTGCAAAAAAATCGCACAAGAAACCATTTTCAGAAGCAGCAGACTCAAATACCGGCTGTGTGAATACAAAACCAATTTTTCGGCATTCGATTATAAAATTCTGGTAAGATAATTTTCTGCAAAATTTTGCACAATTATAGTCTTAGGCTCTGCGCAGTTAAACAATTTTTTAGTTTTTTACAATAAAGCTTAGAAATTTTTTGATATGAATTTTATTGCTCAGAGTTCGACTTCGAAAACACATAAAGACATTTTTTATCCAAATCCGACATAAATGCTAAAAACCAAAATAATGTTCAACTAGAGAAGCACATAAGCTACATTTTGCTGTATAAAGTGTGACTATACGAAAAGTATAAGCAGAGTTATCGTTTGCCGAAAATTCACTCACGTTTGGTGCTCTGGGAGTCACGTGACATGATCACGTCATTTGAAATTTTGCCTCCAGTGTTCCTATGTGCCATAGTACATATATGTGTAGTAAAGTTTGACAGTTGCCATTTTTTTGCCAATTTTCGATGTAACCCCCGATTCCCGGAGCGCCCCCTTATCTCCCTAAATCATTACATTCGTGTAAATGCACGGGCTTGTAAATCTTTTTCCGTGAATATCTATTTTTCTTGCTGAAAAAACAAAATGCTCCAAATTTTTGAAATTTTTTCATGTGATATGGACAATAAATTGAAGAAAATTTATGCCTGAGCAACTTTTGTTCTTACGATGTGTTGTTATTTTTGCGCTTCTTCAAAATAATGGCCAAAATCCACATTTCAGGAGCGCCACCGCCCACCTTAAATTTTTATTGTGAAAAACTACAATTTTCAAAAAATTTCGTGAAATATGGCTCAATTTCTTGGAGCAAAATTTCTATTTTTGAAATTGCGAAATATCTGAATGGCTAACTTAGCACTGAATCACTGCTTCACATGAAGAAAATGACGCATTTAAACTGAGTACAAAACGAGTGAGAATAAATGATGTTTCTCATTTTCCCACATTTTCCGTCTTCAACGTAGACTGCAAAAACAGTAAAAAAGCGTGAAATAACTTTATTACTCTTCTCAGTGCTTTTTGACGTAGTACAAAAAGTGAGAACTAAGTAAAACTTTCATCGTAAATTTTTTGCGTGATGTGAGAATCCAGTGAGAAATTTGTTGTCGGCTAGCTACTGGCTAAATGGTTTGTGTATATTTTAGTTACCGTGAAAACTTATGTGCTTATTACTTTTGTGCTCGTCGTTTTGTAGACATTGATTAAGTGAATGGACTGAATTTGTGATAAACGACTGCCAGAGCCAGGCACTCGTGTGATGTGATATGGACCAAGGATCTGCTGGAGCCGGAACATTGATGAAAGGAACGTTGTGGAAATGGACTAACTATTGGAATGGTGCGTTTTGCGCACACATGTCTCCCTCCATTAGTTTTTGATGAGCTTATAGAAAAGTATTCTGAAACATGTTGAGAAAATGGTCCAAAATTGCCGCCGCGGCCTAGAGTTAGAGTGTACATTACACAAAAGTTGCCAGGGCAGTCAAAACGTCAGTACACAACAGCCCCGGATTAAACCCCCGTGGTAAGTACATAATATATTTAGTAAGCGAAAAGTCGTTACCCTAAATGTTTTATTGGCTGTGCCATTGGGGTTGACTGTTGACGGTTGACCGCAGATGGACGGCAGGCTTAAAGACAAACGACGAAATAATTGGAAGGCCCACTACTATTCCTACGCTTTTCAATCCACCGCCGATACAAGCATCGTTTAAATAAATTTGTTTTCAATTCCTTTATGTGCAATGTTTATATTGTTCTTTTCTTGTTCTAGGTTGGCAACCTAGATGGTTTGCGCTGGAGGGCTGCATGTTGTCGTATTATGGCGGGGAGGAGGAAGTCACCTTGGGCTATAAAGGCTCCGTCAATGTGGCTGCGGCTGAAATTTCAGGTTTGGTTTGGATTGAGAGATTCGCAAGTGATTTGGCGGGTGAAAATGTCAGTGATCTTATTAATAAAATCAGCAGTAATAATTACATATATATTATTGTCCTGACATGCGCCAGATTCTAGTGACTGTAGCAGTGTTGCTGTTGACCGTAAACTTGGGGGGCGGGCTGGGAGTGGGTAGCGCTACTCTAAATTAACTATTAACTATTAACTACTACTATGAACTAATTAATTAGGAAAGTACGTCTTTGGATGTGAAGGACACCGGTCTGCAATCTGCAAGCTGTCGCCGACCTGTATTGACGGATAGTTAGGGCTAATGAAGAATGATTCTGCTTTGAAGAATAACAGTTAAGGGGGTACTTGCGCTTTAGGTGTTTTTTTGGAAAGCCATAGCTCCGCGTTTACAAATTCAAATCGCAAGCGGTCTTTTGCATTAAGTAGAACAATATCTGACCTAAATGTATGCCATATATACATTGAAACTTAATCTTTGATTTTGTTTCTCTGTGGGCGCAAGGCTTACAAAGAAATCACGAACACCTCGAAAACGCAACTACCACCTTAAGTCAGCCAAAACGTTTGTGACAATTCGTTCTATTAGCTGACCTTTGTTTGTCAGCTTGTCCTTTTTCTAGTCTTTGTATTCTAAAGAGTAAAGACAAGTTGTAGCAGTATGTTGGCAAAACAATGCAGCTTGTATTAGTAGTGGTGATGCCGATGCGTAGTCATATATTATACGTAGTATATGCTAAATGCTTATGTAGTAATTTTGCGTTAGGGATACAGGTCTAGTGCCAGGCTACTGCCAGTTAAAACATCAGTGTTAAAACGAAGAAATTATTGGTAGTGATGTATTGATGTGCAGGGTTGGCAGGTCTTGGGTTTGCAACCGAGACAGAGACTGGACAACCGACACCACTGAAACGAGACGAGACCAACCCTTGAAGGACCGGTTTTGAAAGTGCTATTCTTGAAGTTTGAGATCGTTAAAATTTTTAAAATTAGTGATTAAATTAGAAAAAGTGATCTTTGTTGGGTAGTATATGATTTGAAAGGAACCTTGAAAGGAAAGGTAGAGAGTCGTCCGTGCTGTTTTAAGTATCAGAGGCCTTTTTTTGCTTACTCAGGAAGAGGGGGAATGCTTGTTGTCGCAACCACTCCGTAGCCAAAAAATCGGTCTTTTAAGATCCTTATTTTTATTAGATTTTACGATCCGTGTTTTAAAATCCTGTTGCCACATATATACGTTAATAGTGGGGCTCGTGGCTAAACAATGTTCCACTAAAATGACCAAAGAAAAAAATGAATGATTTGTAATTTGCATACATGCATAGCACTGACTATACATATGTGCTCTCAGGCATGCCACGTTCCTCCATAAAAGAGTAGCCCCTGCAAGTGGATTCTGTTGTCATCCACCATCGGTAGCATGCACGGATGGCAAACAGTTGACGTAGTTTCACTAGGGATATCTTAATTGAGTGATTAATAGGGATTTTGATGCAGCTCTTTTGTGGTGGGGATAGGTATACATGGGTAGGCAGACAGGACGTGGTATACCAACGCCTAGGGGGAGCTGGGACAGGACAAGCATCGCTTGTCCAGGTAAGTCAACTGAAAATATAGTTTATACATGCAAGTGCATGTATATGTATGTTTAAGGGGGTAGTGTCGCGAAAGCAGTTTTGCTCATAGGCTGTGAAAATAGAACTTTTTGTTTTGAAGTAGTACATGCAATGAGAAGCTAGTCCAACGCTGTATGGTATCAAATAATTACTGCCAGACATCACACTATCAATATTGACAAATATCTTGGACCAATCGTCATTAGTAAGCCAGACATCACACAATAGGGACATAAAAGTTCGAAAATCAAGCCAGATATCAGATTGGCCAGCTTGTGAAGTACACATCATGTGTGGACGCACAATTTTTTGCGACAAATAAGAAAAAAGAAAATTGAAGGTTCGTTTTTCTTCTGATTTGAAAATAAGCGTTTAGATTTTCCACAATTTATCATTATTGCTGTTACTATTTTACAGTTTAAGTACACCTTCACAGTTCAAACTATTATTACTCCACAGCCGCTACAGTAATCTGCACTAAATTTTGTGTGCATAAATTACAACATATGTGCTATTAGTCCGTGTAAAAAAACTAAACAGAAAAATTGGTAAATGTGACTAAAAAATGGAATGTGAATAGGTTTTTTTTCGTCATTTTTCCGACTTTGAGACATTATTGCAAACTATATGCTGCACCAATTTTGCTGAAACTTGGCAAAATAATTTGCCGTGTGGTAGATTTTTAAAATATAGAAAGAACAATTTCTAACATTTTACTGAACAAGTTTTACAGTCGCGCAAAATCGACTGCTTTCGCGACACTACCCCCTTAAATGTTTATATACGTATGTATTGAGTTGATTTTGTTTCAGTATACAAAAACTCTGTTTAATAAATTGTTCTTGAACCTAATTTTAAGTCCTATATTCAACTATAAAAGTATACTATGTTATAATTTTTTTATATACATACATACATACATACATACATACATACATACATACATACATACATACATACATACTAACTTATTCTTGAGCAATGTTTTTTTACAATTCGTTTTCTATGCTTTGAGTTGTCTCAGTAGGTATTTTTGTTTTCATTGGGGTCGCAAGATATTTGTTTGTTTGTTTTCTGTTGTTCAATTGTGTAAGGTTTGTTTTCTTCTGTTGAGTTTATAACTAGGGATGTTAGAATGGAAGCACAAATGCTCGAGGTTGGCCCCTCAACGCCACAGATCCTGATATAGCTACTATATCTGGCATATTTTTAGGCCAAATTTTATGGAGGGGGGCAGCCCCCCCCCATGGATGGGGGGTTGGCAGCCCCCCATGGATGGGGGGGGGCGGCGACCAAAATGCGGGGGGGCGCACCAAATTCACGATAAAACACCATTTTTAGGTGAAAAAATGGTTCTTATACTTTAAATGTTACGTTTTTATACGTTATATTAGCTACACTGATACCAAGTTTAACGAAAAAGGACCCGAAAACCATACCAAGGCGACATCGCTACTGCTAAAAAGTCGCTAAAACGTCCTTTCGGAAAAAAATTTCGGGCTATATATATTGGGGGGGGGGGGCACCCCATCTGAAATGGGGGGGGGGGGGGCGGACGACATGGGGGGGGGGGCCCCCCCCCCCCCAGCCCCCCCCCCACTAAAAATATGCCAGTATATTGGAAGGTGTGTGAGGGGGCGGATTAATTCATCATTCATTCATTCATTCATTCATCAAAGCAGCTTGCCACTGAATTTGCGCTTACTAAAGCTGCCAGAAGCCCGTTTTTAATGAAAAATTAACGACGAAATTAAATTTTGGTTAATTATGGTCAACAGTTTTACTATTTGACTTTTGACATATATATGCGTTATAGGTCACACATGTGTATATACGAATGCGAGTCAGAACTCAGAAGTATATGCCCATTCTGCCGCAAACAAAAATCTGTACACAGTACACGCTAAAAACAGCTCAAACTTAAAAGCTCGATAAAAATAAACGGTGTATCAGAAAGTTTAGCTAAAGAAGGCTTAAAATGAAGCCTGTTTGGCATTGTACTGACATTTCCTGTCTGCAGCAGACAATTTTTTAATTCTTTAAAGTTTTTAAAAAATAGATTTGTGATATTCCAAAATTTTAAAAATATCAAGTGTCATCTGAAATACCGAGTCCTCTGTATGACAGGTCTCGGTTTTTCTACCGAGACTGAGACTCCCAACCCTGGTGATGTGGTGTAAAAAAGAATACAAGACAAAAATACTGAGTGGGTTTTTTTGTCAACAATTTTTCGTACTTTTGCAAACAGCTTGAAAACAGTAATACACTGTCGTTGAGCTAGACTACGTTATAGCTGCGGCGTAGCTAGGGGAAAAATGGGGAAATTTTCGCCTCCCTCTTCTAATTTTTCCGACAGAAATTTCACACAAGGCTATTACCTACTCTCTTTGGTTCTGTTTTCTATTGATAAATTTTCCGATAATTGACCAAATTCAGACCAAATAAAATTTCCGTATTTTTTTGGCGGCTGTCGTGTCCTGAGGAAACCCTCCTGCGCCCCACTTTTTAGCTACCACTTAGTCGGTGGCTCGATTTCAGTTCGTTAATAAGGTGGCTGTCCTGTATATAATTTTTATGTTCTTTTGGCACTGTCCAATCAGATTCGTTCGTGGTGCGACAGAATTTGTTTATTGTTGTGTTTAAAGTAGTTTTTGCAGCCTTATTGGCCGTCTAAATTGCCTCAATAATATATGCTGATGTGAAATTAAAATACGCGCAAGTTTCGCTTCACGTCGCCTGGCTTGGGACAGTTGTTGGTTTATTGGTTTATAAGCCGCATTTTAGCACAGCTGTTTGTTAGAGTGTGGAAGCGAATTTTTCGCAGGTGAGCTTTTCGGCGTTCATTTATCTTCCTAAAGCGTTGCAACTACATCGAATTTTCGTGTTGGCATTTCGACATTTAGTTGTAGTAGAGTTTTTTGGATTGTGTTTGTTAAGTCGTGCTAACTTGTTCCAGTTAGCTTTTTTGTTTTTTTATGAAAAGTATTCTAGTCGTTTTGCCTTATTTGGTTATTGGTTTTGATTCCGGCCCAATCGTCTAGAATAGGATTTTGTGCAGTATGTCAGTTGTTATCGTAGTTTACAATTGTTTAAATAAGCATTTTGGCGTAACGAAATTTGTTGGGTGAAAAAGGTTATACTATTGGCTAATGTCAATAAGATAAACTTCCAGCCCCACTACTTGTGCAAATTACACGGCTTGTACGATGTGTACTGCCGCAGTGATTTCATGTGATAGATGGTGTGAGAGTTTTTTCGTTAAGCGGAAGCTAAATATTTTTGGCTTTCCTTTGATTTTTTGTGTTTGATATTTTTAGTCTTCGACATGCTGGAAAAATTAGTCATGGAAGATTTCTGTGGAGTTTTCAGGTGTCGCTAGGATATTTTAGTGGCCGTATTCATATCAAATTGAGGGTTCCTTCGTACGAACCGTTTCGAAAGTATAGGGGTCAACTTTCTCCGTGTTTTTTACTTAAAACATGGAGATTTACTGAAATCTACTAAACTGTTAAAGTTATGGTATATACTGACGTAATGTAATATACCTTCTTTTCAGACTTAGTTGGTATAGATTAAACACATATATACAGTGTTAATGAAGGTAAAATAATTGTCACATGAATATTTTTGAGCTGCCTATGTATATATAAGTAAACTTTCAACCTTTTAATTGTGGGTTGAAGTGAAAAATGCGAGTGTATTTGCGATATAATTTTTTTTAGAAAAATAATTGTAAAAAATAAAAAAGTACGTATATATATATCAGATAAAATTTAACGGACAGTAATCCTACAGTCTATATAATATTTTTGTGTACTACCAACTCGTTGCAGTTGCTTGTAACTAGGCTGTTTTGATTTTTTTGCTTGGCTAAGCTGGAACATTTTGTATTTTTTGGCATAAAGTTGCTATTATTTATTCTTGACGCACGTGCATTAGCGTAGCGCGTTATTTTCATAAAGGATATAAAATTGTTTTCTTTTGAAAGAAATGGGGTGTTTTTTGATCATTGGTATTTTTTGTTGATGTTTTTTTGATTAGATGTCGATGTGTTTTTTGTCATTTTCATGTTTTTTCTGTTTATTATTTTTGAACTGTTTCATTATGTTTCACTTATGTTTTTGGCTTATTTTACCCATCAATTTTCACCGATAATTGGATCTCTATTGATTAATTGACATGGAACTTATTCGTTCGATAGTGCACTGTTGTCTTTTAACTTTACTATATTGTTCTCATGATAAGAATGTAGAGTCATTTGATAGTGAACAAAGCGTTGACGAGGATGGATTTGATTTTGATATTATTTCTAGAGATTTAGATGATGGTGAAATAAGTAAGTTGGCTGTGCATTATGGCTATGAACACATAAAGCTCATACTAGACGGGTATCATACATGTGACGGGGTCAGAATTTTGGGGCATCCTTGATCAAATTTTAGTATCTCACCCCCTTCTAATCGAGCTAAATATATACCTTAGATCTTCCTAGATATGTAAAAAATGTAGCATTTTCAACCGCTTTTCGTCACAGTTCAGGAACAAAAGCGCGACTTGAATATGCAAATTTAATTGTCTTGTATTCATAACCCTTAGCAACAAATGTTTTTTTGCAGCGACCTATTCTAGCCGTCATCAGTACTAGCTTGATATATTAGAACTGCCGATTGAGCCTTTGACGACAGGGATTTTTTAGTTTATGGCTAGTTATGTCGGAAGTTGCATGGGTAGAATAGGGAAAGATCCCGTAATTGTAGTTTGTGCGTGGCACAAGGGCAAGGAAAATTTGGGTGAACGTAAGATACGAAAGTGCAGGCAACATTGCAAGCTGCAAAAACGAAGGGTTACTGATACTTCGTTATGCAAACTTCTGCTTGTAATTGTAAGAAATAGCTTCATCGGGTATCGTCAGTGTCTAATCCGATCATGGGTTTTCTATAATCTATGAGGTAAATACAGTTTTTCAAGTATTTTTGCTTAAATGGTCATGGCGGTAGTCATTAATATAGTTTTATTATTTTATTTTTATTATTTTTTCATTTTTTATTTATTTTTTTGCAAATTTCTAATTTCCTTTCAGCTCACCCAGTGGACCCCCTGCGACTGGACGTGGTGGTTCCGGGCGAGCAGCATTTCTACCTGAAAGCCAGCAGTCCGCACGAAAGACAGGCCTGGCTGCAGGCACTGGGCACCGTCAAAGCCTGCATCAATTCCAAAGGGTCTCTTGGTCAGTTGGATTCGGTTTTGTAGATGGAATGGTTTTTCTGGCTAGACTAGATAAGATAAGTTGAACGACAGTACAGACAGACAAGTCACAACACAACCTTAAGGGGAGACCCCCCTGGCTCTAAAATTCTATTTCGGTCCCAGAGTAGGGAGGAGGGTCCCGCCAGGGCTGTAAATGAGGGATCCCGGCGTGTGCAGAATTTTTGGCTATAATCGTTTTGATGAGTGTATTTAAACAAATATGTTTCCGTGGGACTTAAAAACGAGCATTTTTGCCGAAATTTAAGCGATTTTTACGTAAATTTTCAAAATTGCCAAGTTGTGTGGCCGTAAAAAGGTAAAAATGGCGTCAGTTTTGGGGGAGAATGGGTAAAAAAGTAATAGGATCACGGAAAGGGGTCCGACCAAGGGGGGGGTTGGAGTGCGGTACTTAAAATTTTCGTGCTGTTACATGTATGAGCCCAGCCCCCAGCGATTCTGATTTCTAGGCAGGGTTTTTTTTTGGGTCCACGAGTGGGTCCAGACTCAAGTTCTCT
The DNA here is from genome assembly GCA_030248245.1 of Trissonchulus sp. WLG1_4. Taxonomy (NCBI): domain Eukaryota; kingdom Metazoa; phylum Nematoda; class Enoplea; order Enoplida; family Ironidae; genus Trissonchulus; species Trissonchulus sp. WLG1_4. Next base: position 92,121 of record JASANF010009891.1, read on the forward strand.
TAACTGGACCCAACAAAAATTAACCTGACCCAAGCCAGACCCAAGGGCGCAGCCAGAGGGGAATGACGGGGGTCGCGACCCCCCCCCCCTTTTGGTTGAACCTCAAGAAATTGCCAACAGGGGTCCACCCTTTGATTTTTATCGCCCCACCGAAAAAAATTTCTGATACGTCTCCAATTGACCAAACTTTGCCTAAAAATTAAAAAATTCTCAATTTTTTTTCCTGGAGGCTGCCGCCCCCAGACCCCTGCAACTCTGTGGCTGACTAAAGTCTGACCAAAAAGTGTATGTACGGAACTTCATTGCTTCATAGCAGCTCAGTTGTTTGAGGTAACCCCCATGATGTATATATATATCATTCGAAAGCATTTTTGATGGAAATTTTGATGAATTCCCTTCCAGATTGTGTTGTGGAGGCTCCCAGCGTCAGTGTTTTTAAAATGCGTTTGGCAGACTATTTGTTTCACTAAAAAAAAAAAAAAAAAAAAAGACTTTTTTTGTTTATTTCGTTTATATTGATATCTTCTCCTCCTCTTTTGTTTGTTTTTTCTTGCCTTTGTTATTAATAATAATAATAATAATAATAATTTGAAATATTTGAAAAAATTTTGAGTCAAAATTTTTAATTAAAATAAAATCGATTTTTTCTGCCTAATTACAGGAAACCTAATGTATTATATATCATTCGATAGCCCATTCCATTCTGCGTCTAACGATATATACAACATCACTATAGCATGCACCTGTCAAAAATTATCGATTTTTTTATTTTTGATTTTTCCATTGAAAACGTCATTTTTGGCCCGTTTTATTCGCTGTAACTCAGCAAATACTCAACCAAATCTGACAAATTTTGCATCAATAGACGCGCTGTGACCTTGCGCAGTATGTGAAAGTACTAAAATTTCAAAATTTGATACTAAATTTTTCAATATTTGTCAGGTTTACAGTCATTTTTCAGCAATTTTAGTTCAAGATTAGTTAAAATAATTAGTACCACATTAAAGTTCAGTTCTTTAGCTTTCATTTGATACCAAAAACATGTGCTTTTGATTGGTTTGAGCAAAGGTATGCAAAAAATAAATCAGTATTCACAGAATATGTGTGCGCCCACAAAAATTTATACACGCATAACAGCGTGTAGAATGTTTGAACGCATGCACATGACATGCTCATCAAGCACTAATTTTTGACAAGTAATGAAAACAGCTATATCTTTTTGCTGCATAACTTTGCTCAAACTAATCAAAAGCATATATATTTATATAGCATATACACATATATTTCATTCCATTACAAAAACTCGAAAAGTAATTCCCCCGAAAATTTTTCTGGGTACGTCAATGCGTACCTGCACAGAAAATGACATTTTATAATATAAATGTCTACTTACGACACATATATTTTTGACCCAGTCTGTGCTTAACTGGACCCAGCAAAAATTAACCTGACCCAACATGGACCCATTGTCGATTTTAAAAAAAAACCCTGTTTCTAGGTACCACTTGAGTGAGAGCCCCCCATCCACTGATCTCAATGAAATTTTGATCTTCCTTAATGAAATTTTGACTGAGCTAACATTGAACTTTTTCCCAAACTTGCCAAACTCGGTCAAGGTTCGGTTTAAAAACAGCAAGCAGTACATTAATTATTTATGTTTCAGAGATGTTAGATGAGACAGCTCTACGAAAGGAGTATTGCAAACTGCGCATCTACTGTGATCTCCTGTCGCAACAAGTGCATTCCATCAAAACTATTGTCACCGAAAACCCCCTGCCCGATGTACAAGTTAGTACTAATTTGGCTGGTAGATATACACTAATGACGATTAATGAGTGAAGTGATAATTTGAGGGTTACTTGGGAGTGTTTTGTCTTGTGTGTTTTGCGCCAATAGTTGTTTCTTTGGAAGGAAAACGTTTTCTGTAGAATATTTTTTGCATATTAGTTGGTATCAAATCGGATATTACGTCAGAGATTACTGCTGAGTGCTGAACTACTAGATCAAAGTTGGGTCAGCTGTGAAGTTTAGCTTATTGCTGTTTTTTCGATGAGTTTTTTCCGGAGTTGAAGCTGAGCCCCCTCCTTCTGTGTTGTAAATGAGTTAATGCTTAGATTTTACCCTCTTGCCTATTTGAAAAAGTTGGACTAGTGGTCTTTTTCAGAAGTTAGACGAAACCACAGCCCTTCTTGGCGAAACTTGTGACGCGGTCATTCGCAGTATAGAAGAATTAATGGCCGCTAGTCTTCCGCCAAACCCACAAAAGGTATAGTCGTCTCCGTCTGTCGTAGTTACTTATATACAACGGGATATATTGAATTGCCCGGTTTTTTAATGGTCCTATATATTATATTCCTCCTTTTTTGAGACTTAAATAAGCACAAGTACTCGTTCAGGGTTGATTCATAGTTACAACCGTATGTCTATTTAGCCGGCATGAATATTTCGTGATTTTTGCTGGCTAAATGGACACACGGCTGTAAGTATGAATTGACCCTTAATAGTGGACTTTTTGAATGAGCGATACAGACATGAGCAATTATTATGTCTAAATTTTAAGAATGTTGCTAAATCGCTAATTGATCTGTATTTATATCTGAGCAGTTGAAATACTCTAAGTCATTATTTAGACGTTACGTTTTTGTTTATACCAGGGCGCAAACTTCATTAATCCAGTTAAGTATTCGCCTAAAATTTCAGCTATAGTTTTTAGCATATGAGGGGGGGATGGGGGGGACCCCCCCCAAAAAAAAAAAATCGAGGACCCGGGGGGGAGGGTCCCCAAAATTTGGGCGAAATTTAGAAAAAATTGCACTTTTTAGCCAATTTTTTTGCAGGAAATTTTGCAAAATTAGGGTATTTTTGGGCGATCTGGGGGGGGGGGGGGGAGGGTCCTCAAAATTTGGCCGGAGAGGCCTCCCAAAATTTTGACCCCATTACATGTATGGTTTTTAGTGAAATACAGTGCCTGTTCCTGCAGTTTTATTATTTTTCAGTTGTTGTTTAGAGTTCATACATTCCTGGTATTAGACGATCTTCTAAAGATTTCAGGTAAGCCTCATTTCTTCATTTTTTTGTATTTCTATTGCAAAAAATGTACTATGAGCTAGTAGTTGAACTTTGTCTACTACCTAGTATGTGTGTCTGGGCTTTTTTTCGCTGGCAAATTTTCGCAGTTTTGCGAAAAGCTTGAATTTTTTTTCGCAGACTTACTTTTGTTACTTAATGCAGTAGACTTTACATTTAAAGGTTAATAAAACATTATTCCGCCTATACAGTTTTAAGACTGACATAGTTTTCACCCCTTTTGGCCAAAAAGCAACGATTTTACTACTACTACTACTACTACTACTAATACTAAAAGTTTAATGTCGAAAAATGCATGAGCTATTGCTCATTTGCGCATTAGACAGCAAATAGTTAAGATTAGTAAATATTAAAAATTATTTTGACGTTTTATAAATTCTGAAAATGTTTCTGCCTTTCTCAAATTTTCTCCAATCCTGTTCCAGTTAATTGAGCATATAGTTGTGTTGTGAAGGATTTTCTCATAGCTTCTGTCCGATTTCCATTTCCATTTGGTAGAATTAACAAGTAAGTATATATGACGTTGACTGTGTGATGAATTGACCACGGTAAAAAGACGATGTAAATATGCTGGTGTAATAAAATAATGTCTTTGTCGACAGGGTTTTTTTTCAAAACGGCCAATACTCAATTTGTGCTCATTTTTAAATTTCGATGCTCATTTTTAAGTTCGAATGCTCAAAAAATTTTAAACGTTTTTTTGCACTGTTGCATTGCTAAAATGACAGGTATGTAACCGTTACAAGTCGAAGTATTTAGTAAAGACAACACAATGTAGAACTGAGGAATTGTGTGGGGCGAGTGCTCAGTGGCGTACCCAGAAAAAAGTTTCGGAGGGGAATGACTTTTCAATTTTTGGTATTGGATCCAATTGCCCTTTTTGGCAATTTTAACACTTATAAAAGGCTTTACAAACGCAAGATTATTAAACCACAACGCTGCAGGGGTCTGGGGGCGGCAGCCCCCAGAAAAAATTGACGATTTTTTAAATAGTTAGACGGAATGTGGTCAACTAGAGACGTATCAGAAATTTTTTCCGACAGAAAAAGTAAAACAAAAGATGGTAACGTCCATCAGACAGTGTATTACACAAGTAAAGGTAGCATAATATACTCTTGTACTGTGTAGACATGCAAATGCAGCATAATGTACTCGTGTATACATGCATAGGCTTCGACGAAAGATAACAATAAGGTTGATATTTTCTTATGAGTTGACCAAAAGGGGGGCGGTACGCCCTTGATACGTCCTGTATCCAGGTCGTACGTAACCAGAATTTTGAGAAAAAAGAAATCGCACCTAAGACATTTTTTTGAAAATACAGCAAGTTTGCAAAGGGGCGGCAGCCACCAATAAAACATGCCGAACATGCCAAGAAAACAGACCTTTGAAACATGCAGGAAAAAGCCATTTTTGCTCAATAATCAGCATTTTTGTGCGCAACTTCGAGCACTGTGAAAATTTTTTTGTTTCGCCGATCCAACAGGGGGATTCCTCACGTGGCTACGCTCTTAGCCTGATATACTGACTACTGGATACATAAGCTGAGACAAAAACTATGATAAATAAAGTGATGGTCAAGAACTTCCCTACTTGGCAACATAAATAGAGAAACAATTTTAAGATCTTATTTGGATCAATCTGGGACATCCCGAAATAACTTCCGACCCACCGGAAAAACTAAAGGGGCGCGACACTTGTGTAACATGACTCGGGGAAATTTTTCAGAATCTCAATTTTTTATCCTGGTGACATCTTTGGGCAATAGCAACAATGCTCATTCGATGCTCATTTTTATTTTTCAATGCTCATTTTTATGTTCAAATGCTCAAATGAGCACAAATTTGAGCAAAAAAAAACCGTGTTTGTCGATTTTGACATTTTATTAAAATTTACGAAGCCGTCGTGAGAATTTTGTGTAATTTTTCACAACTTTTACAATCGATGCTCGGCCGTAAAGAAATTTCATTAGATCCGGCGGCGGCCAAGGACCAAGTTAGGCCGGGAAATGCTAACATTTTGAATTGTTACTTAATTTTGTCACCTCCGACCGCTATCATGCAGTCGGTGTGATGATACATGAACGGAAATGTGTCCCATTTACAGTCACTAGAACCGTCAAGTCACAAAACTGCACGAATCCGGGCTTGGGAATTAAAAAGTCGGAGTAATTTTCAATTTTTAAGGCAAATTTGGTCAATTGGGCAATCAATTTGGTATCGGAAATGTTTTCGGACTAAACCACAAAAATCAGCGCATAGACCTCACGAGTTCACCTCCACTGCGTCAAAATTTTTTCGCAATTTTGCGAAAAGGTTTGAAAGTTTTTCGCAATCAGCAATTTTTTTCGCAATTGCGATCGTTTTTGCGCAAAAAAACCCAGATGTGTGTTGTAGTACAGAGGCACGCTCTAAATGCAACTTTCTGCAGTATTAGGGAATTAGCGATGATACTTTGGGGCTATTGTCTTATTTGTTTTTGCTGTTCACTTCAGTTAATAATAAACTATTAATAAACTATATTAATAAACTTCTACTTAGATAAACATGCTTAGAAATGAGGAGTTATTTTAGGGTTAAGGATGCTGCAAAGATCCAGCCTCTAGTCACGTGGTTCTGGCATTTTTTGTGCACTAAGTACATTTATTATGCCTTCATGTCATGAAATTTATATTTTTTATTAACTGCAAAATAGTATATAATATATATAATTAATTCTTGTTTAGCGGCTCGTCACTGTCCACTTCAGTGCACAAGCGAAATCACCAAATTCCTTCTTCTTCCCTATCCATCAATCCCCTTACTAGTGCCAGTGTAAAGCGTACCGTTCAATCCCCGGAGGACTTTTTGCTAAAGCCTGTCTCAGACTTACGACCCTCAGTGACCACGGAAAATGGCCAATCTAATCGGGAGATTAGCTCAGAGATTAAGGATAATCCGCAACGCAGTCCACGGGATTTAAGCCTGAGTCCACATTTGCAGAGACGAGGGGAACCGGGAGTCACTTGGTTCACTATGTCAGAACGAACGTATGCTAATGATTTTTTTAAGTTTTTGAAAGCTGTTTTTTCCTTAAAAGTGTTAAAGCTTGAAGGCTTGTTTTGAAAGCCTTACAGCCTTTCCTCAAGCAACTTATGTTGGCAAAACTAATAGTAAAGAAATCAGCGCTTCCGTATACTCGTTAAACTCAACTCTTGTGTTCGATTTCTTTATAATAAAGTCACCTTTTGGTTCGATTTCTTTGTAATACGGCTATTAAAGGTGTACGGCTGTGAGTATGAATCTACTCTGAGGCTCTCGCGTTCGAGGATCCCTTTTCAAAAAGGAAGGAGCGATTTGAAAGAATACTGGCAAAAAAGCTAATAGTTAGCTGTACAATATTTTTTTCAGTCATATTTCAAACTTTGTGTTTGATTTAATTGTAGCAAGTGTCTGTTCTGGTTGAGCTTGATTTTGAGCATTTTGATGAAAGGTGAAAATTTTGTAATTTTCCAAAATTTTTGAATATAATTCCGAATATAATTTTCTTAAAAATTTCTTAAAACGTTATTCCGTATAATTTTTCAGATTCACCACACTGATGCTTCGCCAAGATGGTTCAGTTCCGACAGTGGATTTTCTGGACAGCTGCAAACATTTGCTCAGAATATTTGGTGAGGGCATCGAATGATCTACATTAAGAATTTATTATTTTAGTGCAAATTTTCTTTACGTTTTATACTTTCTTGAAAGGATCAGGCTATTTTTTATTGACTGTCCTATTCTAAAGTCAGTTGTTCTCATTAACTGAAACTACAGTCGTTTTCTGATGCTCATCAAAATAGTAGACTACTTTTTTTAAAGATTGATCAAGAATTACTTCTAGTTGGCAATTTTTTGGACGGTTTATAATAATTATAGAAGACATACTGATTCAGTTTTAGGCGAACAACTTTGTGCAGCTGTACTTTTTGTTGTAGACGTGCTTGGCTCCACAGCCTTTGCTCCAGTCAAAATGGATGTTAGCGGTAATATTAGGGTAGGTCAATAATACCATACGATATTGTCCACTGTTCTGCAGCACTGACATAATCATTTCATCTAATTTTTCATATACGAATAATTGGACTTCGTGCAAACAATTTACTTATTTAGCCTCGTTGTTTTCTTGGAACGGCTTAAGGACAAAACGATTGAGACAAGGAAGAGTATGAACCGGGTGCTAGTGGAATATTTTTCTGTGCTATATTACCATAGTTACATAAATTCTCATATTTCATACTATCAATAACTATGTTGGCAGAAACACTATTGTTGTGTATACTGTAGATTCGAATGATCTTCGCCTATTATATTAGGCTAAATTATAAGCTTCAGATCAACTTTAATTGTTCCAAGTCTGTATAATAATATCTTGATGATTTGTTTATTGATTGCAGAAATTGCAACTGCGATTCGAAAGCAATCCGGGTGCGTATGAGACTATGCAAAAAATGGTACAGCACGAAATCGATGCGGGATTGACCGAGGCTCAGAATTCGGCCACCGATGCTTTGCTGTGGCTGAAAAGGTGGGATTTAAAGGTCCATTTGTGTTCAGTAGGGCAGCAGTGCGAAATGGGAGTGTAAAACTGTGTAAAAACCGTAAAGACTGTGTAAAACTGTAAAGACAGCGTAAAACTGTGTAAAAGTGTGTACAGACTGCGTAAAGTGTAAAGACGGTGTAAAACTGTTTACTGGTGTTAAGACACGAAAGCTGTTTAGGCTTTGATTGAGCCTAAAACTTTTTTTCAAGTAAAAGACCTTATTATGAGACTGTGCATACCATTGTGGTCTGTGGCAAATATTGCGTACAAATGTTGCCGTAATTTTAGTATTTATAGTAGAATATTCATCTGTAGCTGAACCTTATTTAAATTATTATTTATTTATTATTTTTAAATTATTATTTAAAATTAATTATTTATAATTTCAGAGGTATTTGCTTTGTGCGAGAATTTTTGCTGTGCTTGAAGTCAGGGGAGACTGATCTGTCCCGCTGTGCCACCATGGCCTATTCGCTCACACTCAAGCAGTATCATGGATGGGTTGTGCGCAGTATATTTGCTGTGAGTATTGACCTTTGTTATTGACCATTGTTTTTTGTCAGAGGAGAGGGGAGGGAGTGGATGGGATGACATAGACTGAGCCGCTCAAGCAGAGGGTTTAAGATACTATCGTGAGCTAGTTTCAAAACATTCTGGGAGGGGGCGGGGGTAAATACCCCCCTCCCCCGACCTCGCCCTCACGCCAATGTATGGACAATTTGGGCAAAATTTAGTAAAAATGGCACCTTTTTGAGTAAATTTTGCAATATTTAGGGCATTTTTGGTCGATCAGGAAGGATGGGTCCCCAAAATATGCCCGGAGAGGCCCCCCAAAATTTTGACCACGTTATATTGTGTGGACCAGAGTATGAACCGCTTTTCATGATTGTCCTTATTGTTTCAGATAGCCACCAGCGCCGTGCCGAGTCGCGAGGACTTCCTGCAGAGTCTGGCCGAAGACGTGGACGAGTCTCGACGCGAGGAGGTGATCGAGCGGGATCTCAACTCCTACCTGGCCGGCATCGACCGATGTCTGAAATCCCTGGATCTGTTCTATGCTGTCAACCATCTGGATGAAAGCCTACTGTCCAATGGGGCCAGTCGGTCGCATTGATTGATTTCAGATGGCCATTTTTAAAAAAAGACAACTTGTATTAGTGATTTTTTCTACTACTGGCTTTTTAAGTTGGCGTTGTTTTGATATCTTATGTACCGTAGCGGTTTTTCGTGTTTTTTTTACAGCCATTGGGTTAGAAAACACTCATTTATGATTTTTTTCTCCCGTTTTCAAGATGGCGTTTTTTTGAAAAACTTATGTACATTAGCGGTTTTTCGTGATTTTAAAAAAAAAACTTGCATGTAGTAATTTTTTTCGCGATTTTTTTAAAAAAAGTTGTATTCTTGATTTTTTCCATTTTTTATAGAAAGTTTTTATGGGCATGGGTTAGTGAAACAAGTTACGAATGATTTTGACAAGTGGAGTGGAAAACTTTTTCAGTTGTTTTTTTGAGGAACCATTTTTTGCCTAAAGCATTGTACGTAGATGTATATATAGTGGTCTGCAGAATTAAGAGATCGTAGTAGACGAGCGTGCTCGGATTATACTTTTTTATAGTCATTACTCATTAGCACCATTGATAGTTTTAGCAGTGTGTGTACTTTTTGTCTGTGATATCTGTTTTATATGTTTTGATTTATTGAAGTGTCAGTTATGTTTTGCTATGATTTTAGTTCATATTTGATTTTTTATTTGGAATTCAACATTAAAAAATGAGTCAGTCCTTTGGTACAAAACAAGAACGATGTTGTATCTGACTAGAAAAAACTTTTGCACTAACTGTGGTATGTGTGGTGTATGTTTTTGTATGTCAGTGTGTTATATATATATATAGTGGTATTTTTATTTAATGACTTGTCCGGTTTTATGCGAATGATAACTGTGATATTGTTTGTTCACTATAGATTAGGTGTTAATAAATAAATTGCCAATTTTTCTCTTCTACCTTAGGCTTTAAAGTAGAAACATGATTCAGTATTGGGCGGGTTTGAAGTTTAAGGGGCAATTTGTGACATTTCTTACATTTTAATGTTTGTTCTTCTATTTATGTGTTTTTGATAAATTACTTGCTAGTTACTTGCTTTTGAAATCACTTGTTTAAGATCTTTCTTTTCTCTAAAAACAAACAGCTTATATATCTCGTAGCCACAGATGTACATGGGGGGGTCTGGGGGGGGGGGACAAGCCCCTCCAGATTTGAAATTCAGGGACAAGCCTCCCCGCAGATTTGACCCGTCGAGACAAGCCCTCCCTCCTTGAAACTCCAAAATCGCCTTAGATCGCCCTAAAATGCTTCAAAAATGAGCAAAAAGCGAAAAAATCGGAATTTCGCAAAAATTTCCTGTTTTTAGGCAAAAATTGGAAATTTTTGCGTTTTTGGGACAGAAAATCGGGACAAGCCCCCCCTAAAATGTCGAAAATCCCGGGATAAGCCCCCCCAGACCGAGACCCCGTGTACATGTACGCTCTTAGCTTGAATTAAATTTCATGCAAGCGTAGTGTAATGTGTAATGTCAGTGGATGCTCTGAATCTAAATCGTGCTGTGGAAAGAAAATTAATTTTTAACTCTTAGGAACTTGAAAAGAGATAAACTCGTAATAGAAAGATTGATTAGATAACCTTGTTGGATACTGTACTGAGTTTGAGTCTGAACCATAGATGCACCCCCCCCCCCCTTCAGACATTCGGCACCCCCCGTCAACCCCCCACCCCCCTCTGATGGCCAAAAAAGTGCCCCAAAACTGCGTAAAAAATTGAAAAACTGGAAAAAATTTTCGCCTCCGGCCAAAAAAGTACCCAAAAATTAGTTAAAAATCGAAAAATTGTGAAAAATGTTTGGCTGTCGCCGAAAAGTGGCCAAAAGTAGGGACCACCCCCCTTCCGCCAAGGGTCGGACACTCGGACACCCCCCTCGCCGATTCCCCCATGCATTTCTGGTCTGAACTTGAACCCTCTTTTGTGAATGTGAATCATGGCCGTTAGCGACTCAGATATTAGCTAAAAATAACAAACTTTTACATTTCAAATAAATTTCATACTTAAAGCTTTGCGGGCAACAATTTTTGAACCTTTAAGTTTTCTCCTGTTTCTATTACGTTATTGCTGGGTTTCGAATTAACCATTTTTATTGGATCAAATTAGTTTGACCCATTATTGGCATTTTAGTTAGTATTGATGTTGTACAAAAGTAGATATAAAATTGTTTCATTCGAAATCAAAAGGAACTTTTTGTATAAAATTGTATAATAAATAATAGTAGTAATTATTAAATAAAATAAATAGTAGTAAAATTATTTAATAATATATTATGTAAGTTGACTGTATGCATGTATAGTACATATTAATATATTACTATGGTACGGTAAAGTAAATATTTTATAATTTGTTTTTTGTTTAGCTAACTGACTGATTTTGTTGTGTTGTAAATGCTGATAGTGATGACAAAAGTTAATTTTGAATTAGTAGGTCTAAAACCGGTACAGACAATAAAGAGAGACCTGTTTTTTGGAGCCAATATCCGTGAAGTGACTATTTTGATAACGAAATCTGATAGCTTTAGAGGCATCAAGAGTTCAAAATCGGTTATCCAAGGCTAGCCGGGCTTGTTTTTCAATAGTGCAAACAATTTCTTAAATACTATGCAAGATTTAGCCGAAAATTTAGAGTTGGGATGGGTTAGTGATTACGATAAGTAATTGTAAGATAATTTATATGAAAGTTAGTTGTGATATTGTCAGATGAAGATTTTTGCCACAGACAAAATGTGTCAATTTTGGCAAATTGTGAATTGGGCGGGAACTGTCTCGGGCACAGGTGTGGGTACCCGCGGTTTGGGTTGGGTCGGAAAATTTGACCCTTGGGTCCGCCCGCGGGTACCCGCTTCAGGCTGTGTGGGTCGCTAAACTTTTTTGCGACCCGCGAAACCTGAAAAAATTTAAAAAAATGAAAAAACTTCGGACTCTATTTTTACAGAATTTTGAGTACTGCGTCATTGTGCCGTAATTTGTTCAAAATGGCAATGTGTCATGTGAACAATATCTGCGTGTACAATGTACACTGTGCAAATTATACATGGCAGCAGCTAAACACAATCATCAGTTCCGTTAGGTGCGTCAAGTGGGTTGCGGGTCGGCTTTTACTTCGAGGGTTGGGTCGCGGGTAACCTCTGAGTGTCGAGCCGCGGGTTGGGTTGCGGGTTGAAAATTTCGACCCGCGTTCACCCCTGCTCGTGCACATGGTCATATTTAGGGCTAAGGAATAGACTGCCAGTGCCAACCAAAATAAATAACGAGAGCTACAATGAGGGCCCAAGACCTGTATCCGGCACTTTTCAAAGAATCCGGCCCCGGCGCCATTTTTTCCGGACAGTGCCGGATATGATATAATGGCCCTACGGGAATGAAGCAGCTCTTGAAGCTTGTTCATTCACACAGGGCCATCATATATCCATGTGCGGAACTGTTCGGAAAAGGGTGCCGGATATTGGACTTGAGTTGGGCCTACATGTTCTTGCAGATTATCCTAGACGGAAAGGCATTTTTCGAAAAATTAATTTTTAGAAAGTTGCCCGACCTTTTTCCTCTACAGCCGAACTGGTAATGGAAATGAGTTAGTTAGTCTTGAGGGAGGGGGGTCAAAATGACTAAGGTTCAGGGGAGGGGGTTCCACCAAGGCGGATGTACGCAACACTTTAGTTCTGTGATGTGTATGCGGTTTAATAAATAAGTTTTGATTGAGACCTTTTTATGGTCACACAAAAATTGTCAGTAATTCATTTCAGATGACTCGATTTCGCGGTAGGGGGCGCGGAGGGTCTTGGTTCAGGGGTCGCAGTCGTCGAGCGACCGAAGGGGGGGATCTGAGGACTCTTCTTTCCTCAAACCAGCGGACAACAGATGCCAGGCAACGAATCAGGGGGGCCGTCAGACGCCAGAGTGGGGGGAGATTTCGCCGGGGGTCAGCGAATATCGGTGGCAATCGAATCATTCAACTGCCGAATTTCAGAGTTGTGTCGCATACGGCTAGCGATAGACCTCAGGTTTGTTAAGGATCAGAGACAGATTTGGTTTAGTGCAGTGGTTCTGTGGACCTTTCTTGGGAGAGCCGGAGGGGGAAGCCATAGTTCCAGTCCCAAGTAAAATAAGAAAATGTGAAATCATGTAGAATATTTCTTATTCTTTTACTGTATGTACTGAACTAGACAAAAATAAATATACTATTTTTATTTCATTTTTTCTATTTGCAAAAATATGTAATGCATGTTATTGCCTCATGTCTCAGCGAAGTGCTGAAAGTTGCTAAAAAGTAAATAAAAAATAGAGCTTAGTTTGGTTTAGTAGCTTTTTAGTTAGCTGGAAGGTTTATTTTCCACTAATCTTGTTTTTTCAGTTCAGCTTACAACGTCGAGGTTCTGGTGGCAGTCGTGGCTCTGCGTCTTCCTTCGTCAGAAAAACGGTACGTAATGAGGAAACGAAAACTGTTTTTAAGGCCGTTTTTCAGATATGCCCTGTTTACGAAAAATACTCCGTTAAAATATTCGTTTTAAATATTGATATATACACTGTACACACACAGTGATATTATATTTTGTCGGAATATCAGTTATATAATCAATATAGTGCCAATGAAGGGTGGCCGTTCACTCGAGTATCTTCTAAATATTAGTATGCCGACGTAGCCAGACGCATTTGTGTGATCGTGTGAATCTATTTGGCATATTGCAAATAATATATATACAGAACGATACCAACTTTTTTGGGGGTCCTATCTGGCACCAAATTTAGTTGACGATAAAAGCGTTTCCCCTTGATTGATCGAAAAGCCAAAATCCCCTACGTCTTGGCAAATTTTCGATAAATTGCCATGTTTACACATTTGCTTAGATTTTCGAGACACTTTCAACCTGGCACTGGTGGCCAATTCCTAAAATGGATCAAACGGATTAGATTAAAATTTGGTTGCCTAATAACTTATGTCAATGTTGAGGTAAACTTAAAAAAATTTGTGTGCAAGCTGGAGGTGCTACAAATAATTGCTATCGCAAATTTCGTACAAATTCATAAACTATGTCATGAGTTATTGGCAAAACAAATTTTAATCTAATCCGTTTGATCCATTTTAGGAGTTTGAAGGCTGGAGGTCCCCACCATTCCCATTTCTTATTTTATACTTGCAGATCTTCAATGACTCAGCCACGGCCACCATTCGACAGCGGGGCATCGTTCGCAGTGACCCCGGTGACTCATCAGCCTCCTTTCGTCGTTCCTCCAGTGTCCCCCCGCGAACCAGAATGGCTACTGCGGTCAGGAGGGGGCGATCTAGAACTCCCGCTAGCCCGCGTGTTGGCCTGTCGCCTGATGTGGGCGATTTGTCCATTTTAAAGCGAACGGTAGATTATTTTTTTAATTCAGATTGGTATTTTAGTGGTTATGTATATATTGATATATTATTTAATATTAAATATGAAATATTTAATATTTTCTAAGTGAGTTTTCTGGCTCATGCGGTAGACTGTGGACATTAACTATATAAATATATTATATTGGCAATTGGCTGCAGAATAGAAAGATTATCGACTTATATAAGTCAGCATATTAAAATCATTGATAAGATATTGAGAAGTGATCTCATTTAGTTCGTTAAAATGGCAATATTTCCGACTTGGTTGAACAGTCCGAATATGGTCAAAAGTGTTGTACGTAAGAAGACAAACAGTTCTGGGCCCAATTTCATAAAGAGTTCAACCACCAGTTGGGCTCAACGAACAATTGAAATCTTTATAAAACTGGCCCGTTCTACTTTCATGTTTCAGATAGCAGCAGAGCTTGGCATCAGCCCAAAGAAATTGCAGGTAATGACTAAAGTCTAACAAAAAAATGAACACAGACAAAACAAAACATGTGATTTTATTACTACAAGAACGAATTGCAAGCATCAAGAGTACAGCGAGTAGTCACAAAAATCACGCCAGCTGTTTTGTGTCAGGATTCAGGATTTTTTGGTTAGACTGAAGTGATTAAACTTGGTATCAACGGTAGTACTTCCAATGTTGTTATTACGTATGTGCAATGGGTTTTTAGCAGCGAAAAGATTTGATAAATTCTGTATGGAGTTGTAACCAAATATTTGTTTTTTTTGTAAATAACAACCTGAAACAAAGAGTGTGTAAATATGGTCAATATACCGTATGTTTTGTAAGACCAACTATGACGTTTCATGAGTTCGCAGTGGTTTTGATGTATGATTGAATAATCTCGTTGGTTTACTACAGGCTTTGGAACTTTTAAGTTCTTGAGTTACGGTACTTTACATTATGTTTTTTACTTTTTTATTTTATTTTTTAGGCGGCAGTGCGGAAGCGTCTTCGCGGGCAGCGCGATCCGTTAGACGGAGCTGCTTCCATATTTCTGGACGCATTGAGAGTAAGGCTGGTAGTCACAAACTAACGACTGTTAATTGAGTTTGTAATATTTTTTTATGAAAAAACTTTGCTCGCATCAGTCATTGGTATTAAATTATATTATAATATGAGTAATAGAATACGTTCGAAACATTTTGTAAAAGGATCACTTTTAGTTTTGAAATTATTACTAACTATATTAGTAATTCGGAAGCATCGAAAACAAGGACAAAATTTTTTTTTGAAAGACTATTTTAGCAGAGAAGCAACCATACTTCATTAATTTCGGTACTGTTTTTCAAAGATAGGATTGTATTTTGTGCTTTTTGCGTAAGACTACGCAAAAACTTAACAATTATGGCAAATTATGGCCTGTTTTGAATTCTGACTCAACTAGGTTTATGTAATCCACAGGCCACGCCAAAACTATACTTCACCAAACAAACATAAATGCATAAATGTAGGATTGTAGAATCGTAGAATGTAGATAGGTAGGATTTTAAAGATTTTTTGGAATTTTTTTCAGCTGGCGGCATCCGGCGGTGCGCAGAATATGACAGATGAACAGCTGATTGCTTCTGATTCAGAAGAATCAGACGTGAGACTTGTCTATCAATGGCTTATTAAGCTGATTAGATTATGTGAAAAGATTAGGTCCGGCTTAGATTAAATTGAATCATTAGGATGGAATGCACAAACGGATTTTTTTGTTCAGTCTTACTATGCGCAGTCCAAGCTTGAGTAAGTCTTATGCAGACAAAGTTGGTACATAGTGCCAGGAAATATCTACAGTGCTTTAACTATTGCTGGCGACAAGAGGGGTGATTTTGTGTTGTCATTTTTTGCCAGACTAAATTCTAACGCCTAGTACATTACATTGTCCGTAAGGAAGTGTCAGTAAGCCAGTACAGAAAACTATTGCACCTAAGTTTAATATTTTGTGCGTTTGTAAGAATCAGTTTATCAGGTTCACACGCCAAAAGAATGGCCATCAAAATGATTCTTTTTTTTCGTAGCGAACTTCATCAAACTTTTTGCTTGCGGACAAATGGACACGCTTACGGACAAGCATGA
>JASANF010009892.1:0-21361 GCA_030248245.1 Trissonchulus sp. WLG1_4
GCAGCCAAATCAGCGCACAGCCATACCATCGCACACAATGCTGTCCAAATAGCTGACGCCAATGAAAGGTCTAAACAGCGGGCGGTTCATCAATTCTTTGATAAGCGCACAGTTCATAGGTCGCGTCGTCGTAACGATAATTGGCGGATTCGCAGAAATTGTAAGAAAAGCACAAATCCGCACAATGCCCAGCAATCCCGTAGAACATGGAATTCCGAAATGTGCTATCATTCAGGGTTCCCAGACACTGGTCATTGTCGAATTGAAGCGAAGCCAGGTCGAGTTTGGAGGTAAAGTCCGTTTTTTTGAGGTCCCGGAATTCCGGACGCGGGACGTCAGCCTGGATGGGACCAATGGGACGGAATAGGATCTCGGCAGTTTTGTTTTGGCTGTCTGAAAATCAAGATTTAGTTAATAAATCAAATAATCGAGAATTTAATCCGAAAAATATGCGGGAGCTGGAGCCAAAACCATATATAATAAAATAAATAAACTAAATATATATATAATAAAATAAATAAACTAAATATATATATAAAGTATTAAAAAAATCATCCGCAAAGATCGCATGAATTAATCTCAGCAGCTAATAAAAACTAGTCCTTGACAATGTGTTCGATCTTCACGAGAAGTAGGAACCGGCTTTAGCGGATAAAGCCTAGTTATATACTTGTCCGTGATGATGTGCGTCTGTCCGTAAGGGTTTGCTCCTACGTAAAAATTTAATTGGCTGTTGCAGAAAAACGGACAAATTCAAACAGTCATTTTTAGCTAGACTAGCATATCTTAAATACTTCTGTTGCGATATTAAGTATCGCAAAATTTAATTGGTTGCTAACCTGAATAAGGCTCTCTGTGTAAAACATGTTGACTAATGTCAAATTTTTGACTAAAACGCTTGAAATGCTTGCAAACATTTTCGGACACAACATATTTCAGCGTCACACCATAGTCTAAATCAATTATATCTCCTCCATATCTACCATTAATTCTTGATGACTAACTTTCCATTAGTATATACATACTCCAACCCCAAGCTCACCTATGAAAGGAGTGCACCGAATCCGAAAGATATAGTTCTAGTCCGCATCAGGCGTGAACAAAAACAGCTGCAGCGGTGTGATGTTTGTGGCGAAGAGGTTGCAGGTGGTCCTGGAGATCCGTAAAGCTGCAGCTCGGCATCTGAGCCAGCCCAAACACAGCTACATCCAGGATCGGTCGCTAGAGGCCGCCGTGCTCCATAGAACGTCGGTGGAGAGGAACCTTTGGCCACTGGCCTGGTTGTAGTCGCACACTCGGCCGAGCACATCCGTGGCGGTGTCTGCAATGGAATTAGGGAGATTAAGTGGACTAGAGGCTAGAGGGGCTGCAGCTGGACCTCGAATATGAGAATGACGCGATGTATATATATATAGATGAATACACCAAGAAAGAGTATTGTATATACAGGACTATATTTTCCAGGCCCATTTGGACGTACTGTAATTTTGTATGACGTTATTTTTTGCAACGAGACGCAAAATCTCGAACTGGACACAGTCTCAGATCTGAAAAAACGTTCCCGGAAAAAAAATCCCGGTGTCCTACATTCTTCTAACGTTTTGACATATTATGATAACCTATAAGAAAGTTGCTTTCACAATAATTTGAATGAGTCTGGGGAGCGGAGCCTCGGGAAAATTGTCGATTTTTAGATAGAATTTGGTTAATTGGGGACGTATATACAGGAATTTTTTTCCAACCGAGTAGCAATAAACAACGCGGGGATCTTATAGGTTCTCCTTGACTGTGTCAAAAAATTTTTTTTAGGTTCACCTCGACTGTGTCAAAAATTTTTTTATTTTAAAATTTTTAAAATATTTTAAATTTTAAATTTTTTCGCAATCGCTAAATTTTTTTCGCAATTGCGAACGTATTTGCGCAAAAAACCCAGCATCAGACAGTATATTACACAACTAAATGCAGTATAATGTACTCGTGTAGACATGTAAATGCACCCTAATGTACTTGTATATACATGCATAGGCTGAACAATAAATAGTACGCCACAGAGTCGCAGGGGCCTGGGGGCCGCAGCCCCCAGAAAAAAATTAGGGAAAATTTTTGATTTTTAGGCCGGTCGTGGTCAATTGGAGACCTATAAGAAAATTTTATGGGCGAACAAGACAAAATTCAAAGCAAAACCCTGTGTCAAAAATTTTGTGGTTCCAATTCCGGTACTTTTGAAATACCGGAACTGGAACCGGAATCGGAGCCAAAAAGTACCGGAACCGGAACCGGAACTCCGGTCGATCCCTGATATGTACATGTATATATGTTAGGGATGGAAGTCTCGGTTTTTTTTCCGAGACCGAGACCGAGACCAAATTCCGAGACCGCCAAAACCGAGACTTTGGGTCATTTTTTGCCATTTTTTACCTATTGATTTGATGACTTTTTACAAGGTTTTAGGTAAAATTACAAGACCATGGTCAGGCACCTTATATTAACTAACAGCTACGTCACAACAATTTTGGTTACATTGCTAGTTCTTTCCCCCGTTTGTGTGGGACTGTGGGTGTGGGACCAGTATAAATTGGCATAAATTGGCACCGTTAGCATAAAAAAGTTGACGAGCCAAACACTAATACTAAAGAATAAAATATAATAATCACACAAACTTGAAAGATAATGTGAAATAAGAAACCTAATCGTAAACATGCATTTTGTGTGTGTACTGTGTTTACTGATAAACTAAACAACCACGGTAAAGTTGTTTTCGGAAAAAATTGTCAAAATCTCACTGTTTGATGTGAAATTTTGGTGAAATGAACACTTCCGAAAAAAATTTCCTGCCAAGAAAATAAACCAAAGGGGGGACCACAGGAAAAATTTTCACAGATTTGAAAAACCGAGACCAGGTACAAACCGAGACTTTTCGACTACCGAGACCGAGACCGAGACCGAGACTAGGCTAGTCTCGGGTTTTGACCGAGACCGAGACTTCCATCCCTAATATATGTACATAATATATTAGCGAACGACCGGAGGTAAAATTTTGCCGGAGCCGGAGCCGGAGCCGGATACAAAATGCCGGAGCCGGAGGCAGTGTTTTACAAAAAATTTCAATTAGTAAAAAATGTTCACAATTGTGAAAAAAATTTCATTTGTTTTCGAAACAGCATTTTTTAATGTTTCAACAGTCACGCCCCATTTCTATACATGTCTTTACACACTCATACGACCACTGGCCACTGACTGGTCCCGTTTTGGTGATCTCACAAAAAATTTTCATCAACATTGATAAAAAGTCAAAAAATTGGTCAAATTGACCAGTATGGCATTTCGACTGCGGTGCCAAGCCAAAGGCAGGTGTCAGGAGTCAGAGGGAGCTGGTTGTTCAGGCCTTCAGGGTGTACGTCTTGCAAAATTGTCAAGAATATATATACGTATATAAGAATATATACACCCAAAAAGATAGACAAATTTGGAAAAGATTGCACTATGTAGAAGATGGCGTAGTAAATTTTTTCGGAGGCTGAAGGACTGGTTGCATTCAGGACATTCCATATCTGAAAAACCGATAAATTTAGTATAATACACAATCCGACTTATTTAAACGTTAAATTTATTACCAACAGATACCATTTTTGTGGATACTATTTTATTAATCAATCTAGTCAACGAGCCACATGCTAAAATACATACTATTAGAATTAGATAGCAAATAATACAACAAAATTACCTTACTGATGGTGGTTAAGCAGCACAGGCAATTGTTGAGTAGTAGCACTTATTGAAGAGCAACAGTTTAGACCCGACCGATCAGTAGCGTGTCGGTGGTAACAACTGACACAACGTGCTAGAAAATCGCCTTTTATACTCTAGTTCCCGCCATTCACTAACACTTGACAGAGGGGGCCCGGTATTAAGTGTCTACCAGGTAATTGCCAAGGAGGGGCTAGGTAATAAATAATTTAGGAGGGGGCTGACAAAATATATTGCTACTACTACCTCAACCTTGAGTTCACTTATGCACAGTACCCCCCCTATACAGTACGATAGGTAATGACGCAGAAAATGTCAATTAATCATCCGTGACAGCTACCGACGCCAAAATGCCAATTTACCTACAATTCTGACAGCTATAACCGACGCCATGAGTCATGATTCTGTCAATGACGTCACACATTCTGTCAACCTAGGATCCTGTCATATCTACTAATAGCAACTACACAGACGGACACCTTTCCACTTTTGTGGTTGCTAACTAAATTTAGCATAGGGTTGCCTAACCTTAGCGTAGGAATTTAGCTTTGCTGAGTATATCAACTTGTAGTACTTATGCTAGGCTACAAGATGACGTATTAATCGTCTTGATCGGATCTATAACCACTGAGAAATCTTCCATGCGGTGTAGGAAAATTAGCATAGGGTTTACTTCATAGGAAATTACTACACAAGTTACTGAAAATTGAGGGGCTTGTACTAAAACAGGTATATCTGGTGTTAGCGTAGGAGTTGAGCTTAGCTTTTTATATCAACTTGTACTACATAAAATTATCTACAAGATGACCTATTGATGACCTAAATCCACTCAGTAACGGCTGAGAAATCGTCCATGCCCGTAAAATGTGCGGTGTCAACATAGGAAAAACTACCGTAAGACAACCAGGCAGCTGTTACACACACACACACACACACACACAATTGCACTACATATTTTAGTCTTTTGAAAAATTCACCACATTACGTACTGAAAATTTGCAAAATTTTAAAATATAATTAAGAGTTAATTAAATAGAAAATTAAGATTTAATTACATAAAATTATTAATTAAAAATATTATAAAAATTTTTAATAAAAAAAATTTAATTTTCAGCAATGCAAAAAATTTGCAATAAATTAAGAAAATTTTTCAGTAATACTTGCATAATTTAAAATAATTTTGAAAAAATATTAGTAATAAAAATTTGTATGTTATAATAAATTTGAAAAAATAGTTGACAGCTTAAAATAAATTGAAAAAAAAAATAGTTGACAGCGTCAGCTGTCATGCCAGCCAGTCAGCCAGCTAGTGGCATCTATTTAAACGCCCTAGGCTATACACGTGTTTATTGCAACCGCATTACGTAATTCACAAAAAAAATAAAAAAAAAATTGTAAAATAGTAAGAAATTAAACATGTAAAAATTATTAACATTAAAAATTGAAAAATTTTTAAAATTTAAAAATTTATATTAAAAAAATTAAAATTTAAATTTAAAAATTTACGGAATTTAAGGCTCCTGCATACCCAATTCGCTAGACTGGAGCCAGACTGGAGCCAGACTGGAGCTTACACGTTAAAGATAGGCTCCTCCCCACCCGGCTCCTCCCCACCCAATCTGGTTTCTCTGTCGTCGTTTTGTCTTTTGGAGGGGGTGAGGTTGTTCACATTGTTTTTTTTTTAAAATATAAAATTTAAAAAAAAAAAAAAAAATAATTTAATTATATTTTAAATAATCGGTTTAAAAATTATGCTGAAAACTGCTATTCCAAAACCTCCGGATTAAACGGACTTAACTTTTAGTGCGCTGCTTTTTAATCGGACTAAGCGGACTTAACTATGCACGCTAATGCTAAGCGTGCATGTTAAATCCGTTTAGTCCAGTGGTAGTTTTGGAATGGAGTCAGACTAAAATTAAGCCGCTGACTTAGGTATTTTAACTCTTTTAGTCTGTTTAGTCCGATGTGTCATTCCAAAACCTCAGACTAAAATAAGTCCAGTCCGTTTAATCCAGTAAACGAATAGGCCCTAATTAGTCAACTACTATGTACATCGGTTGTGTATGAAGTATGAACAATAATCCGGTAAAGGAACAGGCCCTAATAAGTCAACTACTACGTCGGTTGTGTATGAAGTATGAACAAAATAGGTGTGGTAAAAAAAGTTTAATTTGTAGGTATACGAAAAAGTAAACAAATCCATTTGTCAAATCTTGAAAATATTAGACTAGAATTTCACCCTGTCCTTGTGCTTGTTTCTTTCTATACCTATTCGTAATGGATGAGCATTCGTAAAAGTATGAGCCGGACCTGACAGTTTTTTTTATTTATTAAAAATCTTCAGTCTTGTGAATCTTTATTTCGAACTAAGGCGAATTTCTATTCACACTAATTTTGTCTTAAACGTAAACTTAGCTCTGCCAAACCTGGGCCCGATTTATCGAAGCAAAATGTTCGTCATCAGAAATGTTCGTCATCGAAAATGGTCGTCATCGAAAATTTTGGATTGATCGAAACATTTTCGATGACGAACACTTGCTTTTTCGATGACGAACATTTGGTTTTTCAACGGCGAGTTCGTCATCGAAAAAGCAAATGTTCGTCATCGAAAATGTTTGTCATCGAAAAGTTCGTCATCAAAAAAGCAAATGTTCGTCATCGAAAAAGCAAATGTTCGTCATCGAAAAAGCAAAGTTCGTCATCGAAAATGTTCGTCATCTTAAATGCTCATTATTGAAAATTTTCAGCGTTCGAAATTAGATCAGTCGTTCTAAGTCTAAACATTCTGAATTAGAACACTTTCATAAAAGTCTAAATTTTCTAATAATAAATAATAATAACTACTACTAACTACTACCAATACTACTACTACTACTACTACTACTACCTAAGACTACCTAATACTACTAAAATTGAGGTACAATAAAGTATTGAACTTAGTCATTCTGTCTGGTGTCAATAGATAGAGGTAAACTCTCAAAGTTGAATATTATTTTGTTTCAACTTTTCCGCAACATTAACCTAAGTTTTAAAAAAATTTACGTAAATCATTTTGCCGAAAGAGAACTAATTCAATAGTTCAGAAAAGCTGAAAAGCTGGTTATGATTTCACAGAGCTCGGTTCATAGGTATACTCGGCCTTGTCCTTGTCCCTAGTCCTTGAGCAATTCCAAGATTACCTGGCCAAATCAACCGATTTTTGGCATGAAGATATTTGACGTCAATTCCAGACCGAATACATATGGACATATGGCTGACGGGCAAAGTGGCAGATGGCTGTACGGGCGAAGGTATGAATTGAACAGCCGTTCTGCCGTTCAGTCGGTCCCAATGTCCATACGGCAGTACCGTTATTTTAATAATTAATATTAAAAATTGGTATTAAAAATACTTTTAATTTCAATTGTTTTATTAATATTAATATTAAAAATATATTAATATTTTGCTCTATTGCGCTATTTATAATAATATTTAATTAATAATAAATAAGGTTGGCTATTTATATTAATATTAATATTAAAAATATATTAATATTTTGCTCTATTGCGCTATTTATAATAATATTTAATTAATAATAAATAAGGTTGGCTATTTATATTAATATTAAAATTACTGTCAGCTGCTTATATACCTGAAGATGTTCGCAGTTGAAATTTTCAACGGAGGTACCGAGCTCCGTTGAAATGTTCGTCATCGAAAAAATTTTCGATGACGAGCTTTTGTCATTTAGAACATAATAATGTAAAAGACCAAAGCTCGTCATCGAAAAATTTCTCGATGACGAACAGTTTCGATGACGAATTTTCGATGACGAACATTTGTCTTTTGTTAAATCACCGTTGAAAAAACAAATGTTCATTGTTCATCATCGAAAATGTTTCGACCAATCCAAAATTTTCGATGACGAACATTTTCGATGACGAACATTTGTCTTTTCAATAATGAACATGTATTTTCGATGACGAACATTTGGTTTTTCGATGACGAACATTTTCGATGACCAACATTTTCGATGACGAACTTTTGATGACGAACATTTTCGATGACGAACATTTTGTTTCGATAAATCGGGCCCTGGTGTCTTACTTACTAACAAAGTACCAAGTATATATAAAAAAATTAAAAAAATCAAAGGTTTTTTAATTTAGGTCTTTTGCATTTTAGGACTACCGACGACGGCAGGTTTGACTGCATTCAAGGACAGCATCCCTCAGATCGATGCCACAGTAGTGAATAATGCTCGCTTGGCCGGAGCCATTGTGATCGGGAAAGCGAACATGTCGCCGTTATCTGATAAAGAGGCCTGGGGCAACAGTCAGACAGGTGGACTTATTCGAAATCCTTTCGGCACGGCTTACACCACCTATGGGTCCAGTGGAGGCAATGCAGCAGGAGGTTAGTCTGTTAATGTGAATTAATTAACTGCGAATTAATAAATTAATTAATTCGTATAACGTAGCCAAGAGGCTTTCGGGAAAAAAGACGAACGCTATACCTCGAAGTTGTTATATAAAACGTGTACGGTAATACACAATATAATGTGAGTAGGTAATCTTAATATACATTCATATATATCAAAATCGTATTCAAAATCAAAACCAGAAGTTTCTAAAAATATTTGAGAAGCAGGTTCCTAATCCCATGTTATTTTGTAGGTGCTGCCATGTTCACAGTGCTGGGAATCGGTTCTGAAACCGGAGTGTCCGTGAATCTTCCCTCATCGGCAACGAATATGGTGGGTCTTCGTCCTCCGGTTCCCCTGGTAAGCCAAGAAGGTGTGATTCCAAACGACGAATTCCAAGACATAGCTGGACCCATGGCGAGAACCGTCCGTGATGTGGCGATTTTACTCGATGCAATGACAACAAAGTGTAGACCAACTTACAGTCGGCCGGAAGTATTAGACGACAATGGTTTAGAAGGAGCAAAAATTAATATTTTCAAAATGTTCGCTTATGATACCTTCAGTGTGGCTGGACTGGGAACCTATAAACCTGACCCTGAAATCGTTGCGTTGTTCAATAAATTGGTGTCATCAATAACCGCTGCCGGAGCTACAGTGGCTAACGTATCGATAGATATCGAAACAGCATTGAACGCAACGGTAGAAATGATGGCACACAGTACTTTCGCGTGTCGTAATGAGCGTCGTGACGAATATTTCAGCAACCCGTTACGATTCAACAAAACCGCTCCTTATCATAGCGTGAAAGACGTCGTGTCTGCTGGGAAACTACCCGAGCCGTACAAAAGCGACTGGAAAGACACGCTAGAGAAAACAGAAAAAGATGCAACTCTTTGCGACACCCAAGCGATATCATACCTCGCGGCTAGAAGAAAGTTTATTCGGACGGTAGCAAAACCTCTCCTGGAAGACGCAGACGTAGCTGTTTGGCCGACTATCTCCGAATTTCCACCTAAATTGGGTCAAGACGCAGAGAGAATGCAATGGGACTCCAACACCGCTCCTCCCATAAATATGATTCTAGCCGGATCATGGTCAGCCTACGCGACCATTAACGTTCCAATGGGATTCAGTGCAGCCAGAAGCGGTGTCCCGACCGGTCTTCCTATTGGTGCGATCTTCATGGCGGAACCTAAGAACCTGGAAAAACTACTGACTATTGCTTACGCGTATCAGCAAAACTACGGCGTTAAGAAAACACCTGCCTCAATAATTTTCAAGTGACGCAGTAACGAGCTTAAATATCCTACCTTACTCAAGACTTAATATTTATTATAATATACATTTCAGGGGTGCACCGCATTAGGGCAAAAAAGTTAAACTTTAACTTTAACTGAAATTAAAAAAAGTTAAGGGTCTTACTTTAACTGTAACTTCAACTTAAATTAAAACAACCTTACTTTAACTTTAAATTAAAGTTATTTTAAACAAGTAGGTCCCTAAAAGGGATAAATTCCGCCGTGGTGGCGCCAATATACAAGGTATTTATCAATAATTCAATTTAAGCAAATGATGAACCTGCATTACCAATTAAGTTTGATTCATCCATACTCTTGTGGGCCATTAGGATGGGACAAACAGCAAACAGGTTCCTAATTAGCCTAACCTACATACCTATGACATCAGGGTAAGTTCATTGGGTAAGAAGCTGCAGTTGCACGCGCTGAGGCGGAAGCAGGAAAAACGAATTCAGTAAGCTGTCCACATCAAATACGTCAGACAGTCACTCTTTGACCAAAGCAAACCAAAGTTAACTCAGTTTATTGGTCACATCAGGGGTTTTTTTCGGGCAAAAGCTAACTTAGTGTATAGCCACAAGGTCAAGGTCACGTCTTGACAAAAACTAAATCAAATGTGTTGGATAAATCTGGGTCTTTATTGTTTTTTTGGCCAAAGCGAAATTAAAAATAAACTTGAACTTCTGAAAAAGTCAGTAGTAGCCCTATGTACTTCAACTTTAACATCATGCGTTCACTTTTTTGCCACAGCTTCTAAAGGCAACGTTCCTGCTCGGGCTACAACACGCTGTCTCTATTTCGTAGAGCAGTTGAAACTCTAGGTAGCTTTGTGTGTTCAGATGCAGACGTTTTGATCATTGTTGCCTGTGATTGAAGTTACTCTGGTCGCCGGTCACTTAGTTACTCTGGTCGCTGGTAGTCTTGTCTGTCGGTTTCCCTTATATATCTTGTCAGAGAAATGGCTGTTTTTATTATTCGATAAATTGTGTGGCATGAGAAGCGTCGCCGAGCATATTCGCTCCATCTTCTTGACGTGCAAGGTCAACTGCTTCGGGCAACGGCATGTCAACAAACTGAATGAACTAACGCGCTTCCGGGCCGGGCACAGAGTTCAGCAAGTGAGAAAATGCATTGTGTGTGCGTCTGAGTGTAGTATAAGTGCCTGCGCACTTGTAAAAATCAATATATATGTAATGCAGTCATTGTTCATACGTTGCTGAAGCTAGAGACGCGCACGGCCCGGGGCCCGGAATTTTACGGGCCGGGCCCATTTCTGAAAAATCTCTCCGCGCTACAGGCCCGGGCAGAACTCTACCTGACTGTGAAACTAATTTGCATAATGTGTTACGCTCCACCCATTGCAAACTGGTTGGCTGTCGTGTTCTGTACGTAGCCTGTCAGGCTACGGATTGGATTCAAATTCCCGAGTAATTTGCATAAATATCGGATTGGCTGGCCATTCCCCAAACTGTACGTCAAGCTCCAGACATCCTGGGGGGGGGGGGGGGGGGGGAGCGTAAAAGATTAACAAATCGACAGATAAAATATAAATACGTACTTAAAAGTTAAAAGCTTCTCAGTAACTTGAAGTACTGATAACATGGTTTACAATAGAGCGTTTTGTTTTTGTTTCAAATTAGTTTTGTAATTTTAGGCCCTGTCACAGGGAAATTTTTCCCCCGTGAAATTTTTCCCCCTGGAAAGATATCCCTAGGGAAATTTTTCCCCCCGGAAAAATTTCCCTAGGGATATATTCCCCCCATTTATATGGGGGAAAAATTTCCCTGACTAAAATTTTAATGTTATTTAACAATTGCTGAGTGGTCACTGGTCAGCCTGGTAAACTTCAATTTTAACATTAATGTACATAAGTAGATATACACTAGATGCTAAAACTAATTTACTGTTGAAAATATACTGAATCTATTAACCCTTTCATGCCCAGAGGATCATGGGAGATAACTACAGTGGTGAACTACCATATCTGGGGCTACGCAACTTGACTAGTCATTCTAGTGACAGGATCTTTGAACTGTTTTTATAGAGAATGTAGGTCTTCACAGTTCGCCGGCAATTTTCAATCTTACTGCCACACAGCGAAGCCTATGCTTAATTAAGCAATCTGCATATTTGATTTTTTTCATCGCAAAAGTAGTGTTTTCTTTAGGGCCACCTGAAATTCTGTTGCCTGCGACACTGCGAGGTTGCTATTGTCTGCGAGGTAGCTGTTGTCTGCGAGAGTGCGAGGTTGCTATAGGTGACCACACCGTCGGCCGTGTCACCTTGCACATGACAATTGCAATTTGTAGGTTGGGTGGCTCAAGGTGGGTGACTGACAGTGGGTGGCTCACGGAGCAAAAAGCAAAAGAATTCATTGCTTTGCTCAGCACCCCTCCGCCCCTCCCCTTCCCGGCGAATGTTCATAGACAACCACGCACAGATCGGAGCACAACATCAAATAACCAAAAATATAAATAAGTCATCAATGTAAGTCAGTAGTTTCAGTACTTGGTTATTAGTTATTTATCGGTATTGGTATCAATTGGTATTTAGTTATATATTCATGTGTTATTATTGAAATTGAATTTTAACTGGCTGAGCCACAGAGCACTTGTATAGCATTAAAATTTTGGTCAGGGAAATTTTTCCCCCCATATAATGGGGGAAAAATATCCCTAGGGATATTTTTCCGGGGGGAAAAATTTCCCTAGGGATATTTTTCCGGGGGGGGGGGGGAATTTCACGGGGGAAAAATTTTCCTGTGACAGCCCCCATTGGCAGGAAAAAAACGGCCCTACATTAGGCCTACGGTAAGCATAGGGCCTGTGGTGGCTCGCAGCGCCGCCTCTGTATGTACTCTTGGCGCTAAAAAGTGATTCCAATTATTCCGCCTCTAGGCGGAATAAAAAGTTATTTAAAAGTCATTGATTTTCGGCTTACTTTAACTTAAATTGATGCCTGAACCTTACTTTAACTGTAACTTTAACTTAAATTGAAGCAATGTCCTTTACTTTAACTTTAACTTTAATGAAAATGGTTTTACTTTTTTGCCCTACACCGCATACATTATCTTCACATATCACTATGTAATCTAACTGCAACCCAAATACACTTAGAAAGTTCGCCAAGTCAGCGTTACACAACCGTAGGGACCGCACTGATTCTATGTGCATGAAATCTTAGGCTACTGCACACTTTATTTCACACTTACGACTGAATGTTACACGGATATTTACTTAATAACAACTACCACTGATCTCAACGGCCACGTGAGGTGGCTTATTAGCGGCAGTACGCACTATAGTGTGCACACTGTAGATCACAGGTGTAAATAATAAATAAATTTCCCCTAAAGGTCTGACTCTCAGTTAAACCCTAAAGACGTGTTCATTAGATTCGCTTTCACTGTTACCTCGATAATGGGTACCCAGTAAATAATGATCATACATTGCATATAATTTTTAAATAATGTTAGATGGTGAACAGCACTCGAGAATAGCAAGAGAATAAGAATAGCTCGAGAATACCGTTGGTGCAAACGGCCGCTAGTTCACTCTAAACGCCGAGGAAGATGAACGTAACTACACACCCGCTCTATAAATGTCAAGGATAAGATAGGACCAATTTCAACCCATCTTTTTATTAATTAATAATAATAATAGATATAATTATATTCATGACTGTTAAGCAGAACAGAAATCCTCAACACCACCACTGCCCAATATAATGCAACAACAGTTCAGACACATAAACATATAAATAAAAACTAAGTCGGTAACACTATTACCACGAGTACATAATTAGGAGAGTGTTGCATTTCCATTACAATTTGCGGCTTAACGGCAAGACACTGCGATTAACAATGCGGTAGGCTAGAAGGCTTTTACTTGGCCGGGACCGCATGCAAAACGTGCGTAAAAATGAGGTACCGAATTGTCTTGGCCGCTAAGCTGTTAAAAAGAAGAATGACATTCTCTCATTATATACTCCCGGTTTTATTACCAAATATATCAAGTTTATATTCAATCATCAAAAATTTATACTGAAAATTAAAGGAATGTTTATCTCTTGTGAACACACGTGTATTAAGAAAGGCCCGACTTTTGTTATCGTTTTGCATTGGCGTAGACCAAAGTTCGCGAGTACGCTAAGGTTCAAATGGTTTGTCCTAGCCTTGTTTAAAGCTAACAAGAACAAAATGAGCACAAAAACCTTGAGGTTCCATTCTCGGATTATAATATTATTTGAATTTGCTCATTCACAAGAGTTAGATGCACGAAAAAATTAGCTTTTTCTAGACTAGAACAGAATTTATCTAAAAGTCTTTCCAAAATCAAAATTATCCACATTTGTGAAGTTTTGATGGGAAACAGTACATATTAATCTAAACTGAAATAAAACAAAAGAATAAAACATAATTTCAACACAGTTTTTGGCAAGGATGAATTTTATTGGCCAAAAAACTTTCGAGGTTTATTTTTACAGGCTCAAGTTTTTCATTCATTGTATTCAGTATAACTGAATTTTAGGCATACAAGTTTTTATCGCTGACAGTGCGAATTTGACATGGGAAATGGGAAAATGCAAAAAATGTAGTGCGACATTAAAAAAAATAAAATAAAACAAACACCACCACAGCCCAAAATGACGCGATCTAAGTAAACAATAACAATATCATAAACACAATAACAGAACACCAAAACAATTATAATCGGGGTAAGATATAAATAAACTCATTGTAATGACAAATAAGATAAACTAAAAATAAATAAATAAAAAACGTTTTCATAAACTTAAGTAAACATGAAAGAGGAACTTAACTCATTTTTTACAATTTTTACGATATTGTAAGAAAAAGCTGTCACATTATGAATACGTGCTGTTTGTGTGTATACTGTAATACTTTACCGTTAAGCAACAACCCTCCGAAGTCCGACAACAGCTGAGGTAATTGCATAATATGTCCAAACAATGGTGTTAACCAGTTCAAACATATGACTTGATTACATTCTCACCTAGAATTTCACTGTACTGAATTCCAGAAAAATAAGTGACAGTAATAATTAGCATTAGCTTGAGATTTAAAGTTCATAACGCAGACATTTCGACTATTTTGAATGAGAAGGACACAAACAAGACGCAGCTAATGTGGATATCCTTAGTTCAAAAAAATTCAGTTGACTTAATGCGGTTATACTCGGACTAACTTGACTCATACTCATTAAATTGGTAACATAACGCGGTCTGCCAGCTGCTTGTACAAAACTTCGTAAATCGCTTTAACAGCTAAAAATGTTCATACTAAAACGTTATGCATGCTAACATTTTGAATGTCAGTCAAGAAAAGCACAGTACCATAATATTTCTAGTTAATAGAGACATCATTTTTAAAAATATAACTGTCAAATTTCTGTCTGAATTTTAGCTTCTAGTTCACACTTTCACAGGGTCTAGTAAAAAAATCTTTTGAGTTCATCTATGGAACTGTTGCAGTGAGTGCATTCAACAGATACTAATAAATTAATTACCTACTCAGCAACAATTATTCATCAACAATAACAATGTCACCTCGCACTATCTAATTAATGAGAGGGTGTTGGTACTCCGGGTGCTGGGCGACCGTATTGTGGTTGTTGGTTTCCTGAAATAATAATATTAATAAAATGAGATGTTTGGCCAAATCTGAGACTAAAGCCTAGTTCATAGTTGTCCGGAAGTTTCTGTAGTTGTCCGTGTCCGGAGGGTTGTCCGTAACATTTGTCCGTGTCCGTTAAAGCAGCATTAATTCATACTTCTACGGACAGTGCGTATGTACACGCACCTACATGTGACTATAAAGGTTATAATTTGATTGACAAATTCCTTACGGACACGGACAATAGTTGAACTTAATTCAACTTGACTTCCGGGAAGCCCTTACGGATACTCACAGACAATGTGAATCAAACTACATTACGGACACAGACAGCCCTTACGGACAACTAGGAACCGGGTTTAAGGGTTCATTCCTCTACCCTATAATAAAAGTTTTCAATCGTAATAAATGGTTTCAAATTTATTGTAAAAATGCCATTCCAAACGCTGCAAGTTAACCTAGAGGTTTAACAAACTGCGAGCGTGCTGCATTTAGTGCAAGACCCAGCGTACTATGAACGCTAATTTCAAACACGCATGTTAAATTCATTCAGTCCGTTCGTAGTGTAGGAATAAAGCAAATTGAATCATAAGCAAACTTTTCTAGACAATCTATCGTAAACCAATTGGAGAAGATTGGATCAAAGTAGGTTGCTCAAAATATATACCCATGGTTAGTAAACGAGTTAGAGGCCAAGCGCATGCTCAGATTTGTGCAATATAGCCTATATTATTGACAGACCAGTCTGATATGACGTAGGCATTGGTGCTGAAAATGGTGGTGGGGGATAGACGGCGTTCTGCTGGGAAAAGGAGGGCGGCAGGGGGACCGGGGGTGGCGGGGCGAAGCCAGTCGCTGAAACGGGAAACAAAGTTTTAAAAAACTAAAAACGTACTACACGAAAATATTCATAGTATTTTTGCTGTCCTTTTGAACGATTTATTTTTATGAAAAATTTGCGAATGTACAGATAATAATCGATATTGTAGCAACTGAAAGCAAAAATCACAATGTGCAATAAAGTCATCAATCATAATCATAAGATATTTAAAATAACA
This sequence comes from Trissonchulus sp. WLG1_4, assembly GCA_030248245.1. NCBI lineage: Eukaryota > Metazoa > Nematoda > Enoplea > Enoplida > Ironidae > Trissonchulus > Trissonchulus sp. WLG1_4. Next base: position 16,144 of record JASANF010009892.1, read on the forward strand.
TTTATCCATGTTGCTCACGGCATAAACGATCTTCTGCTGTTGTTACTGTTTTGGTTTAACTTCCAATAGTACATCTGAAACAGTCATACTTATAGACTTACTACTATTAGTTCCTCCAACATTCGTAAATGTTGGCACATTGCCAACGGGAGGGAATAGGGCTGATGTGGATATACCCAGACTGCTAAGTGGTGGCATCGGAAAATTTAGGGGGGCAGGGGGTGCGGGGGGGCCACCAGTGGTGGGTGGTGGTTTGTAGCCCCCCATGGGGGCCGGGGGGATTGAAAATGAACTTGGAGGTGGGAACGGGCCGCCAGAAGAGAATGCCGGCATGTTACTGGTGAAAGTGGGGGGTGGCATTTGGAAGGGGGAGGAAACCGCTGGTTGACCAGGGGGTGCTTGGCTCTCGGAATTAGCAAAGAGCGTGGCTGTTCCCGGCATTGGAGCTGGCACGGGAGCACCTGAAAAATATAAGTTTTCTCGTCTAGAGTATTTACTATACTATTCTAAAAGTAGCGGCTGAATTCGAGAGTTCGTCTAGTATATGAAGGTGGCAAGAGTGAAATTGGCATTGGAATACAGCACATCGAATATGAGTTTTTAATGGTTCCAGACGAAAGTATTAAACATAAAGCACGACACTATAAAGAGTTTCAGAATAAACTAAAACTGAAAAGAATTGCCGCAACTATTCAAGCACAGCCACAGCTACAGCGAAGATTTACATTTTTTGTTTCGGTCAAAAATGAAAACCGGAATAAGGAATCAATACTCAAAATTCCACCGTACGATAACATCACGCATACCCTGAACCGATGGCATCGGGTAGCTAGTGGGTGGCATAGGGGCAGCAGGGGGCGGCTGAGGCGGCCCAGGGGGGCTCATCTGCTGTTTGGCCCCGTCAAACGGCGATCCCCTACTGGAGGACCCATTTCCCTCCGTTGTCTTAGCCTGCGCTGCCAGTTCGCCCAGTGTCGGCTGCACAGGGACACTGGGCTCGGCCGTCCCGTTGACCACTGGTCCTGTTGAGGTGTTGGGCACGGTGACATTGAAAATGGCCTGTGCTTTGGGCATGTTGGCAATCGGAGGCGGTGGCGGCTTCATCATGTCGGTCATGGCTGCTGTAACCGACTCCAGCTAAAAAGCAACTAATCATTATCAGCTTTGATACAAATGTCCTGAAAGTACAACCCACAAAAAACTTTTCTGGCCCTTTTAAATATTTGTGGCGCGTCATTTACTGTCAAATTAATTGCACGTCTGCTTGTGAAATGTGTACCGATTAGGCTCATGCTACTTGCTACTAAGAGGGAACCACTCAAGCCCCCGAAACAGAGGGTCCAGGGGAGAGTCCCGAAAATTTTAACAAAAGCAATAAAAATGGCACTTTTTTTCCAAAACTTAGCTAAATTCAGGGTATTTTAAGTCGATGAGGGGCGGAGGATTTCCAAAAGGTTGACCCTGTTACATGTATGGGATCATAACTCTCCATCGAACAGACAGCAACCTGATAGCCATAGAAATCTGATCGAACCCCAATTAATCATGGTTAAGCTCTGGCACATTTTCTTTACCTTTTCTTCTTTAAAGTGAGATGCGGCACTGGTTTGAACGGCTGGCTGCGGATTCGATCGATCTATGTTTGTTGGTATTCTGTGTAGATAGCCATAACCGATGTCACAGCCCAAACTGAAAACGCAGCTACAGTAATTAATTATAATTCATTCGTTTCAACGGGGCATATATTATATGTACGCATTGAATTAAAAATCCGACACTTTAGTAAAAGGTACCTGCAAAGTAACCTCTGGACTAAACGTCCAAGTACCAAGGTACCGGGTAAGTCGGCACGACTACATATTATGCTCATCTTTAATTGTTCAGCTCTCAGCCAAGGGTACCACCTAACTGGCATACATGTAGTTGGGGGGGATGGGGGGGAAGACCCCCCAAAATTTGGTCCAGGGGGGGAGGAGGGGTCCCGCCAGGGGAAAAGGAGGGGGGAGGGTCCTGACGGGAGTAAAATTTTGGTCAAAATTTGCAAAAATCGGCATTTTTTTGTAAAATTTAAGCGATTTTTACCCAAATTTTCGCCAAAAATTGTCAAAATCGGTGTTTTTTGGTCAAAAAAGGTAAAAATTGCGTCATTTTGGGGGAGGGAGGGGGTCAAAAATGAGTTGACGCAGGGGAGGGGGGGTCCTCAACCAAGGGGGGGAGGGGTACCCAAAATTTCGGTGCTGTTACATGTATGCTAACTGGTGGCTATATCCATGGAGGGGGTCAGTGGCAAATGCCTTACACAGACCTTTGTTTGTTTTGGTGGCTGGTACATATTATATTTCAGATTTTCATATTTCAGAATAATACTGATTCAATTTTCAGCATGATAACCCGCCTTCGAAGTGCATACAGTCAAGCTTCAATTATCCACAGCATCTACATAAACTAATTTTGGAATCTTAAACGCAGAACACTGCACTAATTATATACAATGAAAAAGTACATGAACCTTTTACCTTCCAGAGCCACCCCAAGCTGTGTTTGGAGTGAGCGAAACTTCCCGACAGCTGTCTGTCTCCACATTATATACGTACAGCTTCAAAGGTTTGCCTTCGTGAGCTTGCACGAGTGAAAACAGGTCTTCGGACTGAAATAAACAGAAACTAATAACTAATAAATAACTAAGTCACTAATAACTAATAAATAACTACATAAGTCACTAATAACTAATAAATAACTAAGTCACTAATAACTAACCGCCGTTGTCCAAATAAAAATAACTATCGTATATCCATCTAAACCTTTGGCTAGAAAGACACTTTAGCAGCGAGAGCAAAACTATAATGGGCTACAGTACAGCAACAATAATATACAACAGTACAGTAGCATAGCATGATATTATAATTGAGGGTCTGGGAGGTAATCCCACCGCCAGAATCGAGGCGCCGGAGAAAGGTCCCGAAACTTTGGGCTAAATTTAGTAAAAACGGCACTTAAAACGCAGTAAAAATTTAGGGTACTTTTTGTCGATCTGAGTGGAGTGACCCCAAAATTTGGCAGAGAAAGCCCTCAAAAATATTGAACCCCGTTACATGTATGGTCGCAATAGCTAACAGTACAGCTAACAATATTTAAGCTTTCGACATCTTTAGTTATTCAATAATATATACTTCTTCATATTTTGATACCCACTAATTATCCTTGTGCCTATGTTTTTATCAGAACGACCAGGAACCGGGCCGTAGTGTGACTGAAATAAACTCCCAAGAACTCATCACATATATACCTCGTGCAGCACAGATTCTGCGCCAATGATGTAATCTGTGTTGGCGTGTAAGCCTGCAATAGCTGCCGGTGAGTTGGGCTGCACATCCTGAAATAACCAGAGCAGCATGGCCATTGAATAGTCAGAAAAACCTAATCATAAATGTCTAAAAGCTTTATTCGAACCAGGGTTTAGAGAGGATTGGAATTAAAAGTTTGCTTTAGTGAAATATTACATTTTAAAAATAACTCGTTTTAAAATTCTATCTATATCACTACAATCATGAATGCTGAAGTAGTAAATATATTTGGCAAAGGCAGTTGCTTGCGCACATGCTACACTATTTCAAAAAAAGTACGTCAAGTTAGTTTATCTTTCTTTGGTATATTATATCGGTTTGTTGCCCACACAAATTAAAATCTAATCTGCTAACTCACATTTTGAATAAAGCCCTAATCAAAACCAATTTTAAGAGTATATACAGAGATGAATTTGCACAGATTTCGTCCAAAGTATAGCACACTATAAGAAAATCATCACTAGCCTTTTACATGTTAATGTGGTAAACTCATGAGTACTGAGTACACACATGTAACGGGGTCAAAATTTCGGGAGGGTCTCTCCGGCCAATTTTTGGGGACCCTCCCCCCTTGATCGAAAAAAAACCCTAAATTTTGTAAAAATTTCGCAAAAAAGGGCAATTGTTTCTACATTTTGCCCAAATTTTTAAGACCCTCCAACCGGCTCCTCGATTTTGGGGAGGGGTAACCCCCATCCCCCTCATACATGTATGCATCAGTATGTTTATCAAAAATCTGTAAAAACTCACCAAAACATGCCAGACATTTTCATTGGCGCCTTCAAAGGAGCAGAAGCGTATGGAGACTCCCAGCAGGCCCTGGCCTCCCCAGTTTCTGGACGGAGTAATCTGTGTTTGGCGCACCGTCTGTGTCTTACTGTTGTACAGCGTCAGCTCGAGTGGTCGTTCGACATGCTGCTTCAGAATCTCTTTGAATGTTTCATTATCACGGTCCTAAAAACAAAAACATATATTTCCGTAACATTGTTTGTTGAAAACTACAGCAACTGGCTGACCCACAAATTGAACCTGCTGTATATAATTTAGTTACTCAAAGTTCCTTCTCACCCAAAGTGATGCCAGCTACCGCCACAGCAACTCACCTGCCGACACAGATACGTTTTACTACTAAATTCGACTGAGTTCAAAGTTGAATTAATTTCGAATACCGATAAATTTCAGAATTTCGTACAATCATATTCATAACGACCTACGAAATAGCACCTCTTCAGGTTCCAATTTCTAGTTTTGCGGTATATAAAAAAATGTCGCCTAAGCAAAAAACTATGCAATGGTCTGCCTTTCAACACTATTATACTGCACATATATATATACTTACCAATCTTTGACTTCCAACCGCCACTATAAAATCAAAAAACGCTTCCAACCCTGCTTGTTGCCCAGGCGAATTGTCTTGTACCTATAATGAAAGTATAACCACATCAATTGCTTTGATGAAATCATACAACTGAATATTATTTCCAGTACACATTATAAATAATCCTTAAATTCGCAAAGTCCTGCACTGAAACAGTCAAAGACAACAAAAATTATCACTGTTCATTTTAAAACACATGGGTGGAGATGAGTAGATAAAATTCCGTTCTATGTATCCTAAAGGAAGACAATAGGTATGCGCGACTCCGTACTACCTTAGATTTGGCTGTCCTTATATATAGATAATTTTTTTCAAATTGCTAAAATTTTTTAAAATTAAAATTTGCATGAATGAATGATTTTGACTTGACACGACTTTGACTTATAATTTGACTGGACTCGCGACTGTATGAAGCAAATAGCATGCTGCAAGGCAAATTCGTACAAACGACGCATCGGCCAATCGTCGCTAAAAGTCTTACGTAAAGCCGGAGTTA
>JASANF010009893.1:0-35694 GCA_030248245.1 Trissonchulus sp. WLG1_4
TTTTATACGACACTTTAATTGCTGCTGAAAGTAACTATTTAATCAACGAGAAACGCTAGCCCGGTTTTCTCAGTTGGTAAATGCTGCGTTTCATTTACTGAGCGCATTTACTTAAGTATCTGATTTTGGATCAAGAACGCTGGCGGTTCGATTGCGCCGGAGCTGGCACCTTTTGTTTTGGTTACATGAGAACTGAGCTGCTGCTATATGGTGTGTGCAGAGCAAGAGCGAGGTACCTACCCTTCTAGTGTTCATTATTAACACTAGAAATTCGACTAACCCAGATTAACATAGGACTACCGAAATCTGAATATCGTATATGCGCGGCCAGGGGCCGCGCAAAAACACAACAGAAAAAATTATTTAACAAGCACGTTTTGCAAGTGATTCTTTGGTATTTGTTCAATATAAACCGCGGCAGTAAAATGTTTCAATCAATACTTTTACACGACGTGTCACAGTGTCAGGATGTTTTGGTGGTTGCCTCTTGCTTTCAAGTTAAGTTTCAATTTTTTAAATAATAAGTTAAAACTAATAACTTCATTGTAAAAACAGTTCATAAATTCGAAACCACTCGAAAATATAATGTTTTAGACCGCTGGTTAGAAACCGCATCGTGGTGTAGCAACCTAGCTAATTCCTATAATAGAAATATGTTGTGTAAATCTGAATCTGTTGGAAAGTTTATAAAAATAAGTCTAGCCATAAATAACTTAAGCTCGTCTGCTGAGTAAGAAGTGTACCCATGATTGAGTAATGATCATCATGACCTTGGAGTGTCTATATCGCCAGTAAATATCAAACGCGGCGATAACCGCGCATTTGACAAGGTTATGAGTTATGACAAAGAGTATAACATGAAAGAAAAACTGATTGTTATTTTTTGGACAAAAGACTAGCAACAGTTTCTGTTTAGTTCTGTTTGTATGGCCTGTAGTGATCAGTGCGTATGTATATATTGCACTGAAGTCCCAAAATGTAAACCTGATAAATTTGAGTAAACTGCAATTTCATTGAATGTATATATAATATATGTTAATTAACAGTATATACGGGCCGCGTAAAAAGGTTAGTTTTAGAAGTTAGAGTTAAACATTATAGTTTTGAAAAGTTGAAAAGTACAAAGTGTAACCTAGATTTAGAACCTATATGACCTACGGTAGAAAACAGTAAAGTGTGCAAGTGGTGAAGCTGCAGCCGAGTTCTGGCTATTTAACTGTTTGTGCCTTGCTTGTGTCGTAAACTGTGCCTGAGTACTGTGTTGGCTTGTTGTGTCAGTAGGTGTTGGTTCGTAACTGTTGTGTCAAACCAGCTGTGACAGTCATAACATTGAAACTTTGCAGTCTGCAATTTTTACTCCTAAACATACAGTACTGTGCAAAAAGTTCCCTGTTCGTCGGCGTACGACGAGCTTCGTCGTTCGCGAAAAGTGACGAACGGTGAAATTGAAAATGTGTTTTGGAGCACGTTTGAAAAATTTTTTTGTTCGTCCCTTTCCGGCCACCGTTTTTCGTCACTTTTCGCCGACGAACAGGAAACTTTTTTTGCACAGTACTGTAGAAATTTGACATTCAAAATGGAAATTTTGCCTGAACTTTAACCTTCAATTTCTCAACCCACAAACGTGCTAGAAACTTCGCAATACCTTTCAAAACGAAACGCTTTGTCTGGTGTGTAGATTTCAAAAATAGCAAAATGTCGCGGAAAAACTTACTATTAAGGAAGTTACAGTCGTTTTAGTACAGCAGTTTTTTCGCTTGTTAACAGAAAAGTTTAGTTCTAAAGATAGTTCTCCGGCCAAGGCTGAGCGCAAGGCAAATTTAGTTTAAAGTTGAAAGTTCCTGCCTATGTAATTAGGTACTGAAGCCTTATTGTTTGGTAGTTGACAGGCTACAAAACCAAAATAGCTCGCGTTTTAATTATTTCGCTTTTAAGGTTCACTAGACTCAATTTGTCCTTCCAAGTTATAACGTCACTTTGGTGGAATGCTCTACCAGCTACAATATGTTGTGTTAACTAAAATATTGTTGCGAAATTGTTAAGATCAGATCAGATGTTGCGAAAAGATTAAGATCACAGATGTCTAGAAACATGCACGTGTCTTCACGCAATGTCTTCAATGCTGAGAAACCTCCCCTTCTCTTTGACCCCTTTCTATATACTTCTGCCACTATAAAAAGCCAATATTTGAATAATTGGAGTAGTAGTGTCCAGACATAAAATTTTTTACCGATCTGGATCGCCGACACGAATTTTAATGTCGATCCGTTGAGACGATCCAACCCAGGGCCCGATTGTATAAAGAATTTCAACGGCCGTTGAAATTTCAACGGCCGTTGAAATTTGAACGGCCGTTGAAATTTTGCTGATTTTTACAAAAGTTTCAACGGCCATTTATTTCGACGGCCGTTGAAAAATTCTCCGTTGAAATCTAAATTTTCTCCATTGCTATTTAACATATTCAACTGCCGTTCAAAATGTTTCTATTGTATAAAAGTCCGTTGAAAATTTTCAACGAAGGTTTTCAGCAATTTTCACAGCGATTTTATAAACAAAATTTGTCCGTTGAAGTCAACGGATTTTCAAAAATTCCTCCGTTGAAAACACGCGACTAATCATTTTTTCAAACTACTCGTTCCATGTTAAATCCGTTTAGTCCACTGGTAGTTTTGAAATGGGGTCTGACTAAAATTAAGCTGCCGACTTCTTTTAACTCGTTCTTAATAAGTTATGTTCTAAAAATCTTGAAATTTCAACGGCCGTTATTTCAACGGCCGTTCAACTGCCGTTTATCTCAACGGACTTTTTTGATGAAGTCACACGACATTATGTTCTAAAAATTTTAAAATTCTCCGTTGAATTTTCAAAGACCGTTGCACGGCCGTTCATTTCAACGGCCGCTTATTTCAACGGACTTTTCTTTATACAATCACTGTTGAAATTCACAATTTTCTCTGCCAAAATCACATGATTTCATCGTTTATAAAATTCAAACAATTTGAACGGCCGATCATTTCAACGGCCGTTGAGTTCAACGGCCGTTGAAATGTTTATACAATTGGGCCCAGATCACTAGTTTGAAACGCCATCTAAAGTATGACATCCCTTGGCTCCAGCATACTGATATGTAGTCTACGAAACATTGTCCAAACTGGTTTCATCACAACACTGTTCAATGAGATTACTTTATTGTGGGCGTACATGCTATGTATGGTCTGACACACGCTCGCACAAACTGTCTTGCAAATCAACAGTCTTATCGCTAAGTACGTAATGCATATAGCTACTAGCTAGGTGCATAGAATCGTACACACGCCCACACAAACAGTGCTTTTTCATGACCTGCCTCTTGTTTTACAACTACTTTTACTGAACTACATGCAATCATAGAAGACGATTGCAATATAGTATATATGTCATGCCTGAACTACTAATTTACCTCAATTAGTAACTGAGGTAAGAAATTCTACCCGAAACACCAATCGACGTTTCAGGTAACCTGGGACACTTATTCAAACAAAGGATTATGGTAATTGCCCTATCAAAGAGCAACACCGCCACGTCTGCAACAAAACTAGAACTATTGTAGGGGTTGCGTAAGGTCAAGTTCAGTAAATATAAACTTGTAAAGCGTTATGATGTCTGTGATAGTGAATTATAGGCCAGATATTGTATGTTTTTTCTTGACTGCTTTCTTACTTTATCATCTCACTTTGCTTTTTTTTGATTTAATTTTGAATCCGTTAAAAACTTTCGCACTACTTTTAATTTATTTGTTTCTTCCCAGGTTTTGCTTCTTGTCTTTTCAGAACATATGGATATTGTTTATTAATTTTTATTGGAGCTATGGAAGGTTTTAAAGTTCATAAAATGTTCGACTTCCCTTCTCAAGGTATTCACACTAGAATGGTCCAGTGTCTGAAATCTGCACGGGGGGAAAAAGTTGATGCCATTCCAGCTTGGGAAAAAACACGTTGTTGTTATTTTGATTCGGTAAAACAGTCAAGGTAAACCTACAAATGTGTTTGCGTTTGCACTTCATAAGTAGGTCTGAGACCATCTGTATTGCACTTAAGGCGGCGCTCCGAATAACTGACTTTGGGCTGTAAAATTTTTCAGTCACGTTTTCGTGACTTTGCTCTAGAAGAAAGGTTGTTCAGCGGTGAATTAGCTTTCGTTTGATATACATAACGTGTAGTTTTGTTAAACTTAGTTTTTTGACCTGAATTTTAATATGGCAAAATTTTTAAATCGATTTTCCGAAAAATTCTATATGGCTTTTGATACTTTTGATAACGGTTTTCCGCAGAGAATAGGTGACTGCAACTTTTAAAAAAGTCGGTTGTGTAGGCAAACCTTTCTAAAAAAATTCCAAATTACGTTGAGCGACATTGACAAAAATACACTATTTTTCAAGCTAAGTTTTCGTTAGTTACTTTTTGGCTTTTCCGACTTTTCTCAACGGTTATTTGCATTAAAAAATACGCTCTATTTTTTGACACTGTCGTTTGTGTGGGCAAACCTCAGGTTTTTCTGATCGGCAATAGCCTTTTTTGATTCGTGATACCTCTCCTCTATGTCGGTTTTTCAGTGTGAAATTTGACTTAAGTTTAGAAAATAAGTAGATGCAGGTGCACCTTTTTCGAAAATGTTGATTTCTGTTTTTGGTGAGATTCTGCAGCATTTTCAAGTTGACCAATTTTAGAAAAACTAGTGTATTTCGAGCCAAAACAATTAGATTCAAATTATACGAAAAGATACACCTTGGCAACATAATTGTCTACAGTTTAAGTTATAGATCGTAAAATTTGAGCAAAGTTTCGCTCAGTTATGCCGTTTGAAAAATTGTGCGCATTTAGCGAAAATGGAAATTTTCAGTCGGTCATAAAAAATTAGAACAAGGCAGCACGAATGTGAAACTTACTCAAAAACCGATATTTGTAGATGGCTTTAACATTTTTTAACGAAAATTATTCTAGCTAGAACCTACGCAGACTAATAAGATAATAAAGTCATGGAAGTTATTCGGAGCGCCACCTTAAGTTTCAGACGTGGCGGTGTTGCTCTTTGATAGGGCAATTACCATAATCCTTTGTTTGAATAAGTCTCCCAGGTTACCTGAAACGTCGATTGGTGTTTCAGGTAGAATTTTTTACCTCAGTTACTAATTGAGGTAAATTAGTAGTTCAGGCACGACATATACGCGGCGGCTGAAACCGCCGCGTAAAAATGAAGTATATTGTTGCGATTGAAAGGTGGCGGACGCGTAAAACATACTCCGCACATGAGCACTTTAACGTTAGCAGCACGCTAGGATTTCAAAATCAAAATTAAAGACCTGTTGGGCTGTGACCCAACAGGAAAAAGTTCCATGGTCGTCGGCGTACGACGAGCTTCGTCGTTCGTGAAAAGTGACGAACGGTGGCCGGAAAATGACGAACAAAAAATTTTCAATTTTTCACTTTTTTACATTGAAAATGTGTTTTAGGGCACTTTTGAAAAATTTTTTTGTTCGTCACTTTTCGCGAACGACGAAGCTCGTCGTATGCCGACGAACAGGGAACTTTTTTTGCACAATACTGTATGGGGTCGTTTTCGAAAATAGACAATCCTCTGCCTAAAATACAGGTTCTCTTACCGTCAGCAACCCGTTAATCGGCGATAAAGGCGTATTATTAGTGCAGTAAGAATGATTGAGGAATAAATAGTCTATTTATGTTTTGAGTTCTGTAGATTTCTCCATGCGCACTTTCCAGCAATCCATCCGAAAAATTCCGTTACACAACGATGTTACTGTCCAATGTGTAAAGTTTTAACGTAATCGGCTTTACACAATACCTAGGCTATACCTCGGTTGCCGCGAATGTTTTGAAGTGGATCCACCAACTTCAAACAAACAAAGTAGCCAATCAAATTTGTGCTGAGCTTCCACTGTCTTATCGAAACGATAGTCTTAGGCAACCAACACTGGGTATTGTTACGCATAGGAACGTTCTATTTTGGAAAGGGGTACCGTTGTTTGGTACATTCAAGGCCTCGTTTGGGCACTAGTACACATTTTGGGAAAGTTTCGGACGCTAATCTGCGACGCATCTACCGCGCTGTCAAGCTTGCCAATGGGAAGAATCTCATAGTCTTCCAATTACGTATACCTATAGGCTAGGTAATAGTAGGCTTGATTGAACTTGCTTACCTAATCCAAGTACTGTATGTGTCGCGTTTTACGTTATCGAATGAATTTAACTAATTCGCTAAATCCGATTTTGGATAAGACCCCAAGCATTGTGCTAGATTGGCTCCCCGCGTGGCATTGCTTTTATTAGGAGAATTTTAGTGATAGAGATCACTTTACATGTAAGCTTGGGTAAACAGTGCTACGAAAGAATATTCCAAAGACCGAGTTTTTCTCTTCAAGACAGCGAAATTGGAGACTGATTTCCATTTCTCAGCAACCGCATTTTTTGCCGTGTTGCTGGGACATGAAAACCCAGTTTTCTACTTCAACAGTAGAAGATCTTTTTCGTTTTACCCGTACCGTGTAACCACATCATAACCTACATAGTGAAGTATAGATAATTGTATACAAATTTCTTAGGTTACATCTACATGTCGGTCTTTTTGGCTTGGAATACAAGAGTTTCATTATTAACTTTTGAAAACATGAAATCAGACGTTAACACGGGGTATATTCTGGGGGGTCCTGCGGCGAATTTGCGACTGCCCCTGTACCCAGTCAGATAAAAAAGTACCGTGTTTCAGCGTAAAAATTAGCGATTTTTTAAAAAGTTGGCCAGAAGTTACACAGGTAAAAAACCTCAAATTTGACAGAAATGCTCATATTTAAGAACTCATTCTATTAAAATTTTGCTTGCCTTTATCGTGGTTCTATTTTTGCTTGCCCTTGTACCAAAATCTAAAATCTGGGGTGGTCCAGAGCCCACCCCTCCGTGTTAAACTGTGCATGACGCAGAATTGTGAAAATCTAAATATAATAGACAAAGTTCTAGCAAGATTTTGTAATTATAAATCATAACTTTCTATTCGTGACACATGCGTCATGAAGAGGTGACTGTGTAAAAACTGGTGCAGTCTTTCTTAGTCTTACCGACTGAGTGACGCAGCACTTAGTACTTCGTCACTACGGATTCCGTAGACGCTCAAAATAAATACAAGTCTCAACTTGGCATGAATTCTAAATGTGAAACATTTTTGACGATTTTGCGTAGAAACTGGTAACGAATGCAATTTGTCCCTTAAGTAGGAGACTCTTGGTGGGGATTGAATTGCGGAAAATAATTCATAAGTATTATGCAGTATTTTTTAATTCGTTAATTGCTCATAGAGAGCGGTAGTGACCAAAGGGATGACCTTTACCGATTCACAGCAGCTAACCAGAATTCATCGTTATCACTACGGACGGTTCAATTTCCCCTAATTATTCTGGTGCTGTTGCTGTCTACAATCTCCCTCTCGTTCTGGACAAATGGGGTGGAATTCACAAAGCTTTTTTGGCTTCGACTCGTCAAAATCGAACACGTGATCATATTAAATGTAGGTACATAGAACGTTTCATTACGTACGATGTTCTGTTTCATTCGAAAAGAACGTTTTAGACCGAGTCTGACGTTAAACACCTTCTATGAATCGCAGTTATAGAGTATGAACAATAACTTCAAGCCTAAATCTAACACGTCAGTGTGTGTTTACTTGTGAACAATTTCCAGCCAATTCCCAGTGATATACCTCTAGCCTGGCCATACGTGTGAGGCGAGGTCTGCGAGTGGCTGGCTTTGGACTGACTTTAGTGAATTGGAAATAGTGGTTTCCCACGTCTCTACTCTAATGTCTAATCCTCAGCCAGGCCTGAACTCAGCCGAGGCTTGCCCAGCTAACAAACTTGGATCAATAGTAAACTTTTCTAGAACGCATTTCAGCAATGCCTGTGTCAGGCCAACATGCCTATAGCCTTCTTTCCACTACCCAACCCTAGCCCATATTTCATTCAATATTATGTCAATATTATCACAATTTTACTAGTTTTTTTATTGTACTAGACTTTTTGCTATTTGTTGTCTCAAATTTAGAGGCTTCCTACTTTACTGGTAGGTAGGTCTCTTTTTTCAACTTTATTGGGTGCTTTTCCTACCCGGCGCATAAGTTTTTTTAGACTTTTTGAGTTTCACTCGTTTTTTAAAAATCAGCGGAGTAATTACTTATGTAACAAAACAGTATACTGTTTTAAGTACTTACTACTATACCTATATCTGCCTTACCTACTTTAAATTAAACTTAAACAAGCACGCTTTGCGAGTAAAGTTAAATTATTTTTGGATAGATTTTGGTTGCTTGCAGCGCTGAGGATATTCTTCGAATATAAAACGCGGCACCAAAATTTATAAAAGCAACATTTAAACGCCGACTGTCTCTCTTAAATATCAATTTCTGGCCAATTAGGAGAGCATCAACATTCAACACTCAACAGTTGACAATGTTCATTCAGAACAAATTATCAATTGTCAGTAACTTTGGTCGTATTTATATCCAAAGCTCACTAGTCCTGGTTAAAACGATGGAGTCGAATTCGAGTATTGGGTTACCTTCACTCGCACGTTGCGTTCGTAAATGATACGCCAAAGTCAAGTCCCAGACTGTCAGAGTAAGTAAGTGTCTATCCCTTTGACGATGCTGTGCATAAAGTTTGACGTTATCGATACTTTGGAAAACCAATTTAACTCTGTAGAATAGACACAAAATGGAGACTCCGAGTCTAGAAACCCGAATTCTTAGGTGCCCCATGAGTGACGTGAATTTTTAGGTGCGTGACATGCATACAAGATGATTCTTGGTCCCGAATCTTCATAGTATAATTTGCAAATAATCCAAAATCAAAAAACGCTGCCGGCCGCTGGATCCATAATTCCATACATAGGAGTCAAGGACAGTATTTCAAGCAGGCTTTTTTAAATTCCGCGAACGCAGACGTCCGCTGCCGTGCCATGGCATGATTGCCAACGCCACCTAAATCAACCCGTGACAACGACGCGCTAATATCCAGTCTACGAAACACTGTTGCAACAGGTTCCGTTGCACCATTAGAATGAGTGTGCTTGGCTGTTGCTAACAGTGCGCCGTCGCTAACTACTGACGTACATGCAAACATACACGATCTTACACACACACACCCACACAAACTATGTAATTTAGTGACCTGCCAGCAGTTTTACAACAGAAGCACATGCAATCATGGCAGGCGATTGCACTATAGTATATACGCGGCGGCTGAGGCCGCCGCGTAAAAATTACATCGTCCAGTTTTTGCCTGATTGAGTTTAAATTTATTCGGCAAACAAACATACAGTATATAAAGTCGAGACCAGGTCAAGTGAACTGGGTCAAAAAATACCTACCTATTTATCTGGGATGAAGTCTGAAGTTCATACTTGCCCGTAGGCCGTATTCTTGTCCGTGAGGTCTGTCTTTAAGCTAAGTGGTCAAACACTGGTATGTACAGTGTACCGTGTACCGTACCGTGTATTTACTACTTGCGCAGTATCAAGAGTGCATAATGACATTATGCATAATATTATGGACTCTTGGTAGGTAGTATGTAAAACAGTGATTTTCAGCAATTTTACTGCTTCAGGTTGTATTGTTACGAAAACCAAAACCAGCCTGGAAGTATTGTAATGGTATATAGTGTTGAATTATATATATATGTTGAATGGTCATTGGCTTTGTTATCAGAAATTCAGAACGGCGCAATTTCCCTCGTGCAAGTTTCCTTAGTGCACTTTTCCAGACAAAGAATTGTATCCAAGATTACAGTTCAGATGTTCCTACTTAGTATACTATACCTATACAGTACATAGCAAAAAAAGTTCCAATTCGTTACTGATACAAAAAAAGGGACGAAACTTCCTTTAAAGATCCAGGGTTATGTCAACTAAATGACAAAGTTTCCTTACCAAATCACGACTGTCGTCCAAAATGACGAATCAGTATTTCAGTGCATGTATGTAGTCGGTTGCAGTACAAACAGGGAACGACAGAGGCAAAGCTAGAGTGTTGGTTGACTAATTTCTGCTGCCTGTTGACATGTTAGGCTTAGTGCTCCATAAATTGTGCTCGCCTGTAATTACGTTTCCGTACATTTTCAAATTTTAAAAATGAGCACGAGTGAGCTATTTTATTACCTACTCCTTCGTCAAGCTTATGCTTGCATATGATGACGTGCGTATGTCCTGTACTCTTGCTGGTTAAATATGGCTACTTTATGAACACTCATTTGTCACCTATTTTTGCAGTATCCTCAATTTTCCCATGTATTGTTTGTAGACAGTTTCTGCTACTGCGTATAGAGTAAAACTTCAACTTTAACAACAGTTAACAAGTATGTGTGCTTATTGCTTATGTAGTTCATATTTGCTGGCCGTGTCTGAGAAAATGTCTTTAAACCTAGGTCAAGAAAAGCTGCTACAGATGTTTTTTCTGTGCATTCATGTAAATATTCTATTCCAGCTTTTATTCAAAAAATTGGCCGGTAACGTTAAGCGCCACCTAAGTTTTCGCAAAAGTTGATCAAACTTTTACGCTTACAGACAAACGGTAACCCTTACGGACAAGTATATATTAACTAGGCTTCATATTTTATTTAACTTATGTATTTATCCATTTATTCTGGTAAAAGAAAGAACGCTGCTTAAAACTGCGTCTTTATAGGGTATACACAAAACAACCACCAAAAAACAACAAAAACACAAAAAAAAAAAAAAAAAAAAAAAACAAAAAAAAAAAAAAAAAAAAAAAAAAAAAAAAAAAAAAAAAAAAAAAAAAAAAAAACCTTAAGACAAGTCATATGTCTCTTTTCTTGGTTAGCTAGGTATTCTCGAACGATTGCAACAGAAAAAATTAATGAAAGAAATTTAATAAATTGTAAAAACAATTTTTACTGACAGTTGTGATGCATATCAGTAGTAGATACGTAGCTTTAGAATCCATTAGTCTACAGAAATAGATTTTCCTAGTCTCTTTTCTGTTGTTCAGGTATATTCTAATCAGCTAAGAGGTCTTACAAAAAATGGAATTAACCGGCTGGCAGTTCAAACAATTTGACATCATCCCAAGTCAAGCAATTTAACCGTATTAAAATTGGATTTACGCAATTTCGGAGATTTTATTTTGTATTTCATTTTGCTAGTGTAAAATTTGTCCTTTGGCGGATTACGTACCGACTTGTGGTAAGGTTCTTGTAGGGTTTCCATAAACAGAGAAGCTGTAACAACGAACAACCCTTCTCCTTAGATATAATCACTAGTCAGTCTCCAAATTGGAACTGACCTCAAAGCATATGTAGTACATAGTTCATACCCGGATATGCCAATGTGAACTTGTGAATTTCCACAAGCCGACTAACGATAGCAGGTGAACCAAAAATGGAACAGCAAGCCACACACTATGTGGCAAAAGGTTTTATTTGATTCGCTTCTGATACCGAACTTTCATTACCAAAAAAGACCTTAAAATTCCAAGATTTATCCACGTAATTCAGTTCTAACAGGCTGTCGAATGATTGGTTCGTAAAAAAATTTGTATTTTTGACAAGACTTTAAAAACAAAGGCTCATCCAAAGCGGGAGGAACCCTACCTCTAAATGAACACCTGCTGCGTCTGGTTTCCATAGCCGCGTGTTTTTTCGACTGCCGTTTTCTGATCTATTTATGCTGCCTCAAAATGCTGAACACAAGCGGTCTTCTGTGTAGGCCATTCCTTATCCGCACCCACACAGCCATGCTTACACGTTTCCCGGAGTGCCAACTCCTTTCTGAGGCCGCTCGCATTAGCTTGATCGTTAAGCTTCGTAGGACTCATTCATAAGTCTTCTGACCTAATGTGCTTGCGTCTTAAGCATGTCCTTTTGTGTAGCCGTTACAAATCCCCACTGTGTGCTTTTTATAGTTGTATCAAAGTAATCGGCTGCTAAAGATGTGTAGGTTGACCAGTTTTTAGCGAACGCATCGAACTGGGGTGGTCGAGTGGTCAAAAGAGCTAGTAAACGAATTTTGTTACAGGTTACGTCACGGGTTCGACCCCCAGGTGTTGTTTTTTTGCGACGAAACGAAACTTTTGTCTGCAAAAACTGTTCTTACAGTATTCCTTTGGCAAAATATGCATTAAGAAGTTTTCGGCAACTATGGTGTGTGCTTTCGACAAATTTGTTGATTTCAACACCTATCAACAAGCAGTGAAACTAAATCAAGTACCGTATTACCTCGGATAAAGTCCGTCTTGAATAAAGCCCCTGTCTCGAATAAAGCCCCCGTCAAGCCACTCACGAAATTATAAAGCCCCCGCCTTGAATAAAGCCCTCGCTTGGACCTTCACGAAACAATAAAGCCCCGGGGCTTTATTCGAGGAAATACGATAAATTTACACAGGTATTAGTGCTTTTTATACATGGAAGTACATAAAAAGAAGGTGAAGCTGAAATATTTGGGTAAAGTAAGTAAAATGTGCACTCGACAAAGAACCTTGCCCCCTTTTGGGGCTTGCTTGTTTTAAATTACCACTGTAATGCCCTATTCACATCCATTTGTCATTAAGACTCGATTCATACTTACAGTCGTATGTCGCCAAATTAGTAATTACTAAATAATCACGCCACAATCTGATCTTAAACACTATTTGCGGCCTGATTATTTTGTAATTTTGCCGGATAAACGGACATAAGTCTGTACCTAAGTATAAATCGTACCTAAGTGCACAAGGGCAGCAACAAGAACAAGGTCAAGTTGGTCAGTCACCTATGTATTTAACGGACACATTGTTCTTACTTTAAAGCCTGGTTCATACTCGTCCCTACTTCCCTTCCCTAGCTTTTCCTTCCCTCATATCCTTTCCCTTTCCTTATACATTGTCCCTGTCCTTAAGAAATGTCCCTAAGGTCCATAGGGAATGACTTTTTCCCTGTCCTTAGGGGTGATTGATTCATACTCCTTGAGGACAAGGAAACAGTCATATTCACATAAACTAAAGCTCAAACTTTATTCGCTCAATTGCGTTTCGTTAAAAGGGCCTCAATATGTTTTTCAAATTGCTAATTGAAAAAAATTTCAACTGTTTCGAAATACGGGATTCGATCTACGGTTGGCGGCCTGAGAAGCAAAAATCATAGCACTCGCGTAACAGTGACAGGGAAAAAAAAGGACACTTCGGAAGTATGAATCAATCTTTTATAAGGACAGGGATAAACCTTAGGGACAGGAACAGTCCTTAAGGGGGGGGCTACCTGAAAAAGTGAAAATTTTAGGTTCTCCGATTCGCTTCAAATTTGCACACAATGTAGCCCCAGGGAAGGCGCATCGCAGATGTAACAAACTGGAACCAATGCTTTTACCAATTTTTTACTAGGGGCTTCCAAATATTCAATTTTACGTGTAAATCATAGGCGCATAAAAAAGTTTTTTGTGGTTGTAAAGCGTCCCTTTACTCGAAATTTTTGTTAACACTGACGGTGCTGATTTTTACATGATTCTATAGCCTGACGTCATATCTCAACCTCTATGATCCATTTTTTTAAATTTTTGCCCATGGCCTGAGCAATGACGCCAAATGTAAAATCACTCAAATTTGTTGGGCCCAAAAAACAGCCATTTTTTCACATTTCGCCCTCGATTTTAGAAATGAAAATACAGATCAACAATCCGGATCATACGATTTTGCGCTTACATGTGGGTTACTACTATGCCAAGTTTCAGCCTAATTGGTTAGATATGGTTTGTGCTAAAACAGTCCAAATAAAGGCTACTTTTGGGCTTTTTGACGTATATTTGCCTATGTAAATACACTGACAAACGCACTGAACCAAAAGTGCACCTTCAAGCTTAATTGTTCCTATCTGAGGTAGAGGTGCCTTGGGGGAGTAACATATGTGAAAATAAGCAAAATTGGAGAACTTTGAATTTTGACCTGGGTAGCCCCCCCCCCCCTTAAGGTGGCGCTCTGAGTAACCGACTTCGGGCGATAAAATTTTTCAGTCAAGTTTTCGTTGGTTACCTCAAGAAAAAAAGTTGTTTAAAATCAAACTAGCTTTTATTTGATGTATATAACGTCAAATTTTGACTAACTTGAAATTTCAACCAATTTTTCAATGGGAAAAAATCTTTAAATCGATATACCGAAAAATTCTATATGGCTTTTGGTACTTTTTAAAACAGTTTTGTATAGCGAATTGCTAGGTGCAACTTTTTAAAAAGTCGTATGTGTAGGCAAACCTTTCAAAAAAAATTTCTAAAATACGTTGACCAATTTTGACAAAAAACACTATTTTTCAAACTAATGTTTCTTTAGCTACTTTTTGGCTTCTGAAACTTTTCTCAACGGATTTTAGCACAGAAAAATTCGCTCTATTTTTTGGAAAATACGTATGTGTAGGCAAACTTCAGGTTTTTGAAATTGGGTTGTAGTGCTCATTTTTTTAAGATTACTCTCAGCTGCAAAAGCCGATTCAAATGAAACTTTGCAAACGGTTAGAACAGACATATATGGAGGCACCGCGCTTCCTGAATTGTAATTAGTATGATTTGCTTCAATACTATAGTCCTTTAAAGACGTCACTTTGCAAAATTTCAACTTTCATGTCGTCATAAAATTCGCTAAAGTGCCCTCAGAGCTCTCAAACTTTGCAAAAATACTTACCTGGTGAGTGTCTTGGTTGCGCTTGAGGAACAACTTTGTATCAGCAAGAAAAGAAAAATTATATCAATTTGATTTATTGGAAGTTACTCAGAGCGCCCCCTTAAGGGGGCGCTCTGAGTAACCGACTTTGGGCGATAAAATTTTTCAGTCAAGTTTTCGTTGGTTAACTCAAGAAGAAAAGTTGTTTAAAATCAAACTAGCTTTCATTTGATGTATATAACGTCAAATTTTGATCAACTTGAAATTTCAACCAATTTTTCAATGGGAAAAAATCTTTAAATCGATATACCGAAAAATTCTATATGGCTTTTGGAACCTTTTAAAACAGTTTTGTATAGCGAATTGCTAGGTGCAACTTTTTGAAAAGTCGTATGTGTAGGCAAACCTTTCTGAAAAAATTTCTAAAATACGTTGACCAATATTGACAAAAATACACTATTTTTCAAACTAATTTTTCGTTAGCTACTTTTTGGCTTCTGAAACTTTTCTCAACGGATTTTAGTACAGAAAAATTAGCTCTATTTTTTGAAAATACGTACGTGTAGGCAAACTTCAGGTTTCTGAAATTGGGCTATGGTGCTCATTTTTTCAAGATTACTCTCAGCTGCAAAAACCGATTCAAATAAAACCTTGCATACGGTTCGAACAGATATATATGGAGGCACCGCACTTCTTGAATTGTAATTATTATGATTTGCGTCAATACTATAGCCCTTTAAAGACGTCACTTTTGATAAAAATTAAAATAACTAAAAATTTATCGCCAGTAACTAAAATTCGACGAAAACGGTGCCTTGGCAAGATAATTGTCTTTAATTTAAGCTATGGATTGTTAAACTTGGTCGAGTCACCGCTGAGCTACGTCATTTCAAAAATTAGACAAATTTTGCAAAATTTCAATTTTCATGTCGTCATAAAATTCGCTAAAGTGCTCTCAGAGCTCTCAAACTTTGCAAAAATACTTGCCTGGTGTGTGTCTTGGTTGCGCTTAGGGAAAAACTTCGTATCAGCAAGAAAAGAAAAGTTATAGCAATTTGATTTATTGGAAGTTACTCAGAGCGCCCCCTTAAGGACGAGTATGAACTGGGCTTAAGTTGGACTTTGCTTAAGTTTAGTAGAGTTAAATTTTTGTTTTTTTCCTTAGTCGTTTCAAATCTGAACACCCTCATGACTGTTAAGTAAGACCAGTCAGTTGCAAAAAGTTTGACCATTTGTTATAAAAAGCTAAAGCAGTGTCTGCCTCTGCGTCAATAAATATGACACCGCCATGTCCACTGTCTCATTCTTGTTTTATTCTATAAATTATATACGTGTGCTTATACTTGCTTATCTAATTTATTTGTGATTCGGTTCGTACAACACAAAGCACACGTCCTGAGTGTGACAGAGGACAAATGCTTTGCGTCAAAATGCAAATTATACAAATCTATAAGTAGGTATAAGTTATAAGAAGCTGTCTTATCTTGGCACTCTGTTGAAATAGCAAATGGAGCCTTTACGAGCTAATTCCGGCTCGTTTAGAATGGTCTTGCGGTTAATTAATTCTGGCCAAAAAAGTCTCTAAGGATTTACTGTTTTTCCAGAAAAATGTGACAAAATATGTCTTTTTGGTTTTAAAAGTTGCTCCCTCATTCTGAAATATACTTAATGTGCGATGATGTGTCAATCCATAGTGCACTCATGCTCTTCTTAATTAAACATATTTAAGTGTAACCCACACTCAATTTTGGATAATAAAAATCTATTCTTAGCCGAAATTGTCAATAACAAATTTTATATTTAAATTTTCGTATCTTTAGTTGTTCGTTTACCGGAAACTTTTAATAAAAATTTAATGCATTAATTACTTCCTGCTTTAACCTAATTAAATCAACCGTGTTTTTTGAGTTTCAGGTCAGTATTTATTTCCTGATTATTGATATATGCTTTCAACTAGCTGACTTAATATTCATGATTAAGTATACTGAATATTGCATTTTAAATACTGTCTATTTCACTGATTGTATAGTTTGACTTGGCTCTTATACCAAACTAACGTGTATTCATTAATTCGCGCTCATTTATTAGTGCTATAGTCCTGAAACTTTGATAGATTAAAGCTGGATTAACGGTATTAGATTAATTTAATCCACTAATTCCAATAATGAAATCGATGCTGCCAATACTAATCTCACTCTGCCTGGCTTGTGACTACGTTTTTGTGACCGAGGGACTGTCGTGTTTTGCGTGCAAGGGCAAACACTGTCGTTCCGGAAAATGTGAGGGGGACTGTTGCTACACCGGTTTCTCTCCCTTGGGACCTTTCCACGTGGAGGCCCATGGGGGAGAATATATCAAGGGTTGTGTGTCCTTTCTCGACGACGACGACGAACCCCAGTCCACCCGCGGACCCCCCTGTTCCAGAATATCACACTACCTGCCTGACGCGTCCCTCACCTGCGCGGACGAAAACTTTTGCAACGGGGACTTGGAGCTAAAAAAAGGTACCCGCCATGCGGTTGTCTGTCGGCATGGTCGGTCTGGGGAGACGTCCTACTGCGAAGCAGACTGGTGTTACCGCGCGTCGATTCTAGACGAAGAGCGGGAGGTTGAGTCGGCGGTTGGTTGTTCAGGAATCAGCATAGGGGGGCTGAAGAACAGTTTTTGCATCCAGCCCCCCGTAGGACCCCTGCAACTAAGCGTCCCCTTCATTTCGCTTGACCCCGACAAACCGGTATGCTTCTGTCCAGAGCGAATGTGCAGTGACGAGCCCATACCCACACAACCGGAAAATGAACCGGTAGCGACAGCGGAAATCTGGTTCGACCGGGAAGGCTTGGTGACCGGCGGCAAGGGTAATGTGTGGATCGAGAAGGAGCAAGATTTGCCGCAGCCAAGCGCCCTATGCATCGAGAGCTACGACTTCATGCTGAACATTTCCGTTGAGCTTACAGACGAGGGGTTAAAGGTCAAACATAAGCTACGCCAGGAATACTTGCGCAGAGAACAAGAAGCTAGAATAGTGGCCACGGCTACAAAGACACCCTCACGCCCCATCGCAGAGGAAGAGGAGGGGGGTTCTGAAGAAGAAGAAGAGGGGCAGGAGGAGACAGTGAGTCTGGGAAGCGAGACAGGGCGTGGGAAAGGGACTGCGACAGACTCGGCGGCGCTAGCGGAGGAGGAAACGAAGGAAAGCGCGGGAAAGAACAACACAGCCATCATTGTGGTGTTCGTGGTGATCATCGTGGTGATACTGATCGTGGGCATTGTGTGGAAGCTTGATCTGCCAAAGAAAATTGCAGCTTCCAGATACAGCGCCGTCAGCTGAACGACAGGCTGTCCCCGCCCCCGCAGTGTCAAGTCATGCTTCCAGCCGTTTGCCCATATAGCCGTTGTCGCCTCCAAAGCCAGGGTTCGGTTTTATTGATGACCGGCTATACGTAATCGGGTTTATTCATACTCTCAGCCGTATTCTTTTCAATTTAGACGGTAACTTAAAATAAAAACTAAAATCACGCAACCATTTGCCTTACTTTGTGGCTTGAGTTTTATGAAAAAAGCTCCAACAGCGCAATGGATGATTGACGTGATTTTTTACCGACAAAGATACCGACTAAATGGGCATACGGCTGCAAGTATGAATCGACCCTTGGTCGGAAGCATGAGCAGCAATATGCAAGTGTGTGTAAAACATTTGTTTTATCAAATCAAAGTACTATTGTGGTATGATTGGAAAGCGTAGGAGCAAAAAGTAGCTGTGTAAAATCAACCAAATGGTTACGCCAAAATTTTAAATCAATAGTGATATATGGACTGTTTCTAAAAATGTGAGGGCAAAAATTAAGTTTTTTTGTATTTTATGTTGTTATTTGTTGTTGTCTCAAATACAAGTAGCCTCCTAAAGGTTGTTGTTCTTCCATCCAATCCGCAGCTAATATATACAGTCGTTAAAACAGCGCAGTGAATGAAGTTCAGAAGTATATATTGCATCAATCGTTCGCTGTGTTAAAAGACATAAAATTGACGCCTTTCAACTCAAAACAGCAGGCGCTTTTGAATGATACCTTACTTGACGTATACCATTCACGTTTAAACGTTTAAATTTCCAATTCTAAATTATGACGCAAGCTTAGCGTCAAGTTAAAGGCCATGTCACCCATCATCTGAAAGCTCTAACAATTTCCTCTCAAATGACGTTAAAATTATTATTCTCCCACTACCGTATCAAAAGTTATGGCCCCCGAAAGATTTCATAAAAGGGGCTGATTGTACTACAGATCACACCATGGGAGATCAAATCCCAAAACAATTGAATTTAGGCAAAAATTTAAAATTTTTCTGCTTATTTTTTTAATTAATGTAACATAAATAGACTTAACTTAGATATATACGACATGGTCGAACTAGTCTAAACTAGACGCACTAGACTTGTTAATATATATACACTATCCTAATCATAATGATAATGGAAGACTCGACAAACGATACCCAGAATTTGAAAGTACTATACTTGTTATTCAGACGTTTATCTTTCAATTCGTATCTACTCGTCTGGTTAACGAGTTATACGCCACGTAAAGCAGAGTTATTTTTTTGTTGCATCCAGCAACGCCTAATACGATGCTACTGAAAACACACTACTTATTATCGGATCCATCCAAAGATGTAAAAGAAACGCCAACGCTTCGTATTATTGTACTTTGCTGTGATTTTCTCTTAATCAGGGCGTAAATTGGAGTTATTTTTACTCCGCGAATCCTCCGCGACAGACCACTCTTCGTAGTTGGTCATTTTTTAGGTTAATCAGAAAAAGGGTCGTAACTTTCTCTATGACTGTCGTAGGATCATAAAAATAGTGTCACAAGAAAGACAAATTTTTGCACTTTCAAATGATATGTTACATGAGGGCGTAACACCCAAAAACAAGTCAAAATTTTAAATTATAGTTTTTGACGTACGTCTGACGTTACGTTACGAGGTCATGTCACCCATCATTTTAAAGCTCTGGCAATTTGCTTTAAAATAATGCTAAAATTATCGCTGTACCACGCAGGTATCGAGAGTTATGCCCCCTTAAACCCTTTGCTAAAAGGGACTGACTACGTAGATCACACCATGTGTGATCAAATCTCACTGTCGGTGCCCTAATGCTAAAATTTAAAAAATCTGAACTTTCCACATGTTTTTACAAAAACCATGATGGTACTTACGGATTTTGTCTAACTAGTCTAAACTAGACTTGTTATTTTATTAATAATAATATTAAAAATAATTGATCAGCGCTATTTATATTAATATTTAATTAAAAATAAATTAGGGCGGCTATTTATATTAATATTAAAATTAAAAATAAATAGGGCACTCTATTTATATTAATATTACTATTAAAACTTTTGGACACTATTAATATTAACAAGCCCAATCTGCGGCAAAATCTTCAGTAAGTATAAAGCATGCGTTTTCAAGTAAATTGACCACAGGTCAGTTAAAACCTGTTGTGCAACTAAAAAACTTCTCCCAGCAACATTTTTATTGAAACAATTTGAAGACCTTTGCAGATTGATAGGTTTATGCAAAAGTAAGCACGGTTGCAATACACCTAACCAGTTAATGTGATTGTTTATTGTGATAAACAGGGATATATTACATAAATTGGCATTTGTTGGTCCGAATCCCTACATCACAAGTTTCCATTTAGGAAAAACTGAGGATACGATGTGGTTTATGACTTTACAATTTCTAACACTGTATACAATCGAGTTGACAAAGTTTGTATGAAAGCCAAAGTAAACAAACCAAAGTACATGTAAGTAGCTAACGTACTGGCCAAAACTTGTTTTGGTTTTTGCAACGAAACATTGCAAGTCAATATATATTGTTTGTATGTTCGTTTCCATGGACGTTAGTCAATCGATCACAAAACAAATTGCAGACAGTTGTAATGTGACAGCTGCTGTGTTACACTAAAACATGAGCTAAACAAATGCACACAAAATCTGTGCTGGCAAATACTGCTGCAAAAGTTTGCTGCAGACGCGTACTTTTGGCAAAGCATAAACTAAACACGCGCACTGACATTCGAACGCAAGGAAGCCAGTGTATTGTTACAAAATCAAAATTAAAGACCTGTTGTGCTGTGGCACAACAGGAAAAATGTCGTTGATTTTTAATAGTATTTTTAATAGTTCTTTAAAAGTCAGTCAGTAGGCTGTCATCTTGTCAGTGACAGGCAATGTTACTTGTAAGAACCACTGTAAACTGTGAGTTTGCTATGTTTTACTGAAATCTAGCTTGAAAACTGCATTCGTATTTATATTAAAATTAATATTAATATTCAAAATATTTAAAGCTTCTATTTATATTAATATTAAAAATAAAATCAGAGAAGCTATTTATATTAATATTATTATTAAAAAAAATTCGACTGGCTATTTATATTAATATTAAAATTAAAATAAAATCACAGTTCTATTAATATTAATATTTATATTAAAAATTTTTGGGGGCTCCTATTTATATTAATATTAGTATTAAAAATTTTTGGGGGCTCCTATTTATATTAATATTAATATTAAAATTTCAGAGCACTATTAAAATAACGGTAGTCCACCCGTGGAGCAAATGGAGCGACTTTTTGTCGGCTGAACTAACATACAGCTTTTAGTGTGAATCGATTTAGAAACATCGATGTTGTGAACTAGCTCGGGTACAGGAATAGCTCGAGAACAAGTTGGTGCAATCGGCCGCGTATTATGGTCAATGTTTAGTATTTTGTTTAGTTCTTGAGAGTAGAATTGATGTGTAGAACTGTTATTTGTTTCTTTATCTCCTTAATGTGTTGTCTGTCTGTAGGGGCTGATTTGTGTTTGTAATGGCTGTAATGTTAACATGCTATATAGAGCCCCATAAAATTTATCTGTCTTGGGGTTTATCCATACTTAGTGCGGAATGCATTTGGGTCGATTCATACTTACAACCGTACTGTATATAAAAAGCAAAATTACAAAATATTCAAGCCTCTAATAGTGTATAGATCAGATTGTAGTGTGCTGATTTTGTAAATTTGCTCGCTGACCCGATGTACGGCTGCAAGTGCGAATCCACCCTTATTCATGAAACGATAAAGCAATATAATTTTCCACGTACACCTTACTTAAAATACAGCGACTGAAAGTATGAATCGACTTAAATGAAACAGAATCTATCTGTCACGCACCTTAAAATATAACCTTTCAGCTACTTATCGATCTTCTTAAAAGTTTTCAGAAACTCTTTGTAAACGTTAGCTAACTGTGATTCATGTTATTTATAGGTTACATACACCTTGTACTTGTCTTGTACTCTCTAGTCGTTTTTTGCCGTGCTGTTTTCCTAACAATACCGTGTGTTTGTGATTTCGAACAATATTTCAGCAGTATTTGAACAGGTTGTTTTTAACCATTGTTTATAGTTTAGTAGTTGTTAAGCAGTAGTTTAGTTTGTAGTTTTGTAGTACCAAGAGTGCTCATTACTTAATATCCTCTCACTCAATTATGAGATAATGACTACTCTTGGTGTTAATTTACCTTTGAGCCTACGTATTTATCAAGAGTACATAATGGGAGGAGTAATGGCACAAGAACAAAAACAAGTAGGCCCCAAAAGGGGCAAGGTTCCTTCCCTGGTGTCTACCTTTCAGGTTTAAATGAATTGATTCTCTATTCCATACTTACCGTAAGCTACACTTTATCTTACTGTCTCCTACTTTGTAACTAGCTTATTATCTAACTAATTAAGTAGTACGTACAAAAGAAGTGCTGCAGGATGCTTTCCGCTGCATCGAGCCATTTGGTTCAAAAGTCACACTTTGGTCTGACCTGAGCAAATCAACTCTAAGAAGCGATAAACTGTGTTTTGTAATGGCCCTTATATACAGCTGGTGAAACATCCCGGTGCCAATTCTGAAAAAATACATTGCTGCAGCACTGTACATCGATTGTTGATTTTTCTGCATATCCTACGTAGACCGGCCGCCGCGTAAAAATCAGCAGGCAGCTCCCAAGCTGAAAATACACGTAAAACATACTGGCTATGCAGCAATTGTGAAACATCAATAGACTGTATGTACTCTTGGTGTTGGTACTTGTTGTGTTGTATCATTGTAGTGCACAGTATAAAAATGCGTATTGCGTAGGTCCTCAGGCGAGGCAGCTATGAGTTGCTTTAGGGGGACTGCTTAGACTCGCACAAAGGGCACAGACTTTTAGTCAATTCATACTCACAGCCTTATGTCAGTTTTTGTAGCGGAAAATTAAGAAAACTATGCAGAAAGTCGTATGTCCGTACAGCCGGCAAAATTACAAAATAGGCACGCCACATCCTGATCTTATAAGTATAACACCATTAGTGACTTGACTGTTTCGTAATTTCGCCGGCTGTACTGACATTACGGCTGTAAGTATGAATCTAGCCTAATCGGTAGTGATTTTGTCATGCTTTTGATACACTGAACGTCCGACTGCGAGTATTGAAACGTTTACCTGTAGTCTGTACTTTGTTTTGTTTCATTCCTTTCACCTCATCCTATGCCAAACATGTCCTTTCAAAAGGTTTTTTATTTTTTAAAATATGTGTGTAAGCTAATGAAGTAAGTAGTAATACTGTAACTGTATGTTGTACTGTATTTCATATTTTTGACTTCATAAAAAAGAAAGTATTTTCCCATTGGGCCTGATCCAAGTTAACAATCTAGTGGTATAATATGAGGAACACTGCCAAACTCCAAAATATAGCTACATAATAGTGATATGATTTTTTTGTAGTTTTGTCGACTCAACGGACATAAATATCTGTGTATTCTGTAGAAAATAGGTATGACCCCAACCCTGAATATAAGGCATGTAGGTTTCTTTAGCTTACCATATTTTGAACGTTTAATAATGTATTACGGTTATTTATTAATTTATATGCTAGTATAATGTTACTGTTTTAAAACGCTGGACGTTTACCCAATTCGTTTTTACTTCCTACACGAAAGTCAGTTTTTGATTGTTGGATTATGACTATGACAAGACTGTGAAATTTTCCATAGCAAGAGTACATAATACTGTCACCCTCTTCTACATATAGACACTATTATGGATTCTAAGTATAGGTATATCTAAGATATATATACTTGTGTAATGTATGTGTTATTGTTTTGTCATTATATGCTAATTCTATAGGTAGGCTAGTACTTAATTAATTACTATTTAGCTAATGCTTGTATGTGATTTGTGTTTGTAATTGAGAACTGTATTCTGTTTGACTGGTCTGTATTAACGTGACAGAATTTATTACAATAAACAAAAAATATTTCATGTTTAGTCATTCTATTACCTGTGCGAGCACACGTATATAAATACACAGGTCTCAATCTCGAGAGGATTGTCCCCGATTCATTAAAACCTCACGGCGCTTGTAAGGACCTGATATCACAATAATGCGAAACTTCACTTTTTATGCAAAATTTTTGCGAAATCCCGTCCCACTAAAGCCCGGTTCATACTCGTCCTTGTCCTTGTCCTTATGGTTTTGTCCTTAAGCGATTCCAAGAAAACTGCCTGGCTAAATAAGCCAACTTTTGGCATAAATTAAGTTGGGGTCACTTGCAGATTGTATGCAGAAAATTAGCCAGAACGCTTGTGTCACTTATTCACAGTAGCTGACCAAAATTTGGCCTTGTCCCTGTCCCTGTGTCCTTAAGGACAAGTATGAACCGTGCTTAAGCGAACATCAACCGCTAGAAATGACCTGGGCTAAATTAGAATCAAATTTAACTGGATCAGAAGCAAACTCTGCTAAAACAGGAGCCTAGCCTACAAAGCAAGCGTTCTCTGTGTAACCAAGTGTAGCACGCAACGTACGTGTCTACATGTCAATTTCAAAAATGGATTAAACGGATTACATTAAAAATTGTTTGCCTAATAACTTCTAATCTCGATGTTGAGGTAGACTTGAAAAATTTTGTGCACAAGCGCGAAGTGCTACAAATTAATTGCTATCGCAACGATTTCATGAGTTATTGGCAAAACAAATTTTAATATTATCCGTTCAATCCATTTTTGGAATTGGCCCTACGTCAATTCTCATATCACCATTTATTCTGACAACTTCAATCAGTGAACATTTAAAATTTTATTGAAAACAGCGTTATGTCTAACAATTACACAGTATGTAATATCTACTAAGAGAACGGACAGCAAACACTAAACACAACACACTCAAAAACAGCCTTCAAAACTAACCTCACACTACATAGCCAAAATATAGCATCAAATTCAATTTCACTTCTATTCCAGTCGAAAATGTACGTGAGACTGAAACTAAATTTATACATTTTTGAGAATCCAGACCATTGAATATAGCTAACATGAAATTTTCAATCTTTACTGTCTACTGAACGGTCATACGACTGCAAATAAAAATCTATTATTTACGACTATTTATTTTATTAACGACTATTTACTTAATCCTATAGCAGTTTATAAATTAATTAGTGATACAAGTGAATATATGCTATATAGAGCAGACTCAATTGATAGCTAACCGTAGCTTTCACTCATACCGCATATACGCACTTGCTAAATGCACAAAAAAATCCGCGTTTCCAGCTGTGACGCTTAACAGCAAATATTGCTACCGCCGACATAACGCCAACAAAAAACCAGCTGTGAAACAAGGCACAGAAATTTCACGTAAACTTCCCACTGTGTGCCTTTTTTAACCGCACCGCATAAATTTAGACTTTTTTAGTAAATTAATAAAAACATCACTAATAAATAAAAACAACATTACTCTGCTAACTATTTTATATTTATTTATCAAAAAACATGTTACCAAACCTGCACTGATAATATAAGATAAAGGTGCCCGTCATTATATTAACGTTAGTAAATAACTTAATATGTTAGGTTAACAATAAATAAGGTTACTGGTACTGCTACAATGTATAAAAACGGAATAAAACTGCTAAATTATCCTGCAAATTCAGGAAAATATAAACCTAACATTTAACTAATTAAGAACTATTAATATGAGTTTTGAAAATCTGATCTGAGCCCGTCTAGATCTGATATATTTTGAACAGACAAACGGATGTTTACGGCAAAAACATGCTCTGCGAATGAATGAATGAATGAATGCTATACTAAATTATGAGGGACCTGTAATGCAGTATGAATTAGCTATAAATTTAAAGGTTGACGCTACCAAAATCAAATAGCAAGAGTACGTAATTGAGAAAAAATCGAACCGTGTAATTAAATGACAGCGCGGTCTTGAGATAGTAGACAACTGTTTTCGTTCACTATACGATAATGTGCTGTTCATCTAAAGCGCTGTTTAGTCGAGACCACAGGACTGACATACTCTTCCCCATGATGTACTCTAGCCGAACCTTGCGGTTCACACAAAAGCACATTCAGAATGTTCGTCCACTTGACAAAACAAAATTGGAAAAATATGAAAAAATTGCAAAAAGGAACTGAACAAACAATAATCAGCAAAATATTGCTAAAATCATCAATAATCCATCAATATTCAAAAACCTACATAACAATACTTTAGCAAGCTTGCTTCATAACCCATTCGGTACAACCACAATAATGCACACCCTATAAACCTAACAATACCGCTACATGGTAGTAACTTTAACAGTATGCCATAAGCTAATTAAACATGGTCACTTTTCACTGTACTGTAACCTGAGTAACTAACAACTTTCAAATCATATGCCTTAAGTAAGGCAATAGTAGCGTTTTCGAAAATTGCCAAATTTTACAATTATTCGGCATTAACACCAGCAGTTCGTTACAAAGTTTTACTAATTAGCTAAGCTACATTTTGCTGTTTCTCAGCAAACTTATGACTAATCCGAGTTAATTTAATCCGAGTATATAATCTAACTCGTTAAAGCCTATTCACACGAGGACGCATTTTGTTTCATGACGTACGCCGTGGCGCATTGTATGGCGTACGCCATGGAGCATGAGCGGGCGCACCCTATTTTCACGCTGCCTGCTATTTTACATAATAATGCAACAGGCAGTGTGCGTGAGTGAAAATTCTAATTATAGCATGCGCCCGCTCATGCTCCTTCGTGTGAAAAGGCTTTCGCATGAAATCCCAGTTTAGTGAAAAGTGATATAGTCTATATTATAACATCTTAACCCCCCTTAGCAGCGCTGTGGCCGACCAACTGCATGAGTCCGTTTGTGGTCATGGACTTGGGCCGTTCGATGGGTAGCCCCAGGGCGCGATCCCAGATCAGCTGCGACATGCAGCCCAGAGCCCGGGACACGCCGAACAGCACTGTGTAGAAACTCATCTCCTTCATCTTGTAGTACTGAAACAACACACAACACAAGACTGTGTACATACATGTATACGGGGTCTCGGTCCTGGGGGGGGGAGTTGTCCCGGATTTTTCGAAAGTTTAGTAGGGGCTTGTCCCGACCTTTTGGGGGTTTGAACTG
The DNA here is from genome assembly GCA_030248245.1 of Trissonchulus sp. WLG1_4. Lineage (NCBI taxonomy): Eukaryota > Metazoa > Nematoda > Enoplea > Enoplida > Ironidae > Trissonchulus > Trissonchulus sp. WLG1_4. The sequence goes on from JASANF010009893.1 coordinate 27,168, forward strand.
ACAAAAACGCTAGAAGTTGCAATGTTTGCTACAACGCGAGAATTTTTTTGCAATTCGGATATTTTTAGCGATTTTGTCGCTTCTTGCTCATTTTTGATGCATTTTACAGCGATTTGGGTCAATTTTACAGTCTTAGAGCCTCTTTTTCAGTACCGAGACGGGGACTTGTCCAGTAATCCCAAATCTGGGAGGGAGGACTTGAGCCCCCCATGTATATACATCTGTCTGTAGGGTAGGCTTCTTCAAATTTGGCTACAGCGGCTTCCCAAATCCTAGGGCACGTTAAAAAAATACATTTGTTATGTGCAGTACAGACGCATTTCCCAACGTTGTTAATATGTCCACAAACAAAAAACTTCAGGGACCACCCACCCTTTAAGCAATATACATACATGTTATATACGTACGCAAGGTCTAAAATGAAATTCAATTAGCTTTGTTGGGCAACTTGCTACATGGCTTTTTAAAGACAAAAGTGCTGATGCTTCAAAATAAAGGACTTAACTAACCATGCTGTTTGTTTGGTAATTAGAAACCGTAACATTTTTGGGTAGCTCCATCAAATTTCCGGTATTGCGGGAAGAAGCGAAAACGTACGAGACTCCCTCCCCCCCACCAAAAAATATAACTGAGACTCCAGACACCTGAACTTGAATAAAACCTTGAAACTTGAATAATGTAGTATGTCTCTTGGTGGGAACGCGGCCAAAGTTAAATCTGCTAACAATATTGTTTTATGGATAAGATCCACTAATTCAATATTTGTTTTTACAGTTTGACGAAACTATGTTATGCGCTCATCATGATAACTGAAATACAATCTGTTCTATTTTGTTTTGTCTTTGGGTTAAGCACTTCAGCAATTTTTGGCCAGACTTCAAATATAACGTACTATAGTCTGACCAAAAAGTGTCTGTACGGAACTTCATTGCTTCATAGCAGCTTAGTCGTTTGAGGTAACCCCCATAATGTTTATATCATTCGAAAGCATTTTTGATGGAGACTTTCATGAAGTTAAATTATTTCGGAAAATTTGAAGTTAAAAATTTTAATTAAAATAAAATCGATTTTTTCCGCCTAATTATAGGAAACCTAATGTATTATATAATATCATTCGATAGCCCATTCCATTCTGCGTCTAACGATATATACAACATCACTATAGCATGTACCTGTCAAAAATTATCAAATTTTTTTAGTTTTGATTTTTCTATTGAAAAACGTCATTTTTGGCCCGTTTTATTCGCTGTAACTCAGCAAATACTCAACCAAATCTGATAAATTTTGGATGAATAGACGCGTTGTGACCTCGCACAGTCTGTGAAAGTAATAAAATTTCAAAATTGGATACTAAATTTTTCAATATTTGTCAAGTTTACAGTCAATTTTCAGCAATTTTTGTTCAAGATTAGTTAAAATAATTGTTACCACAATAAAGTTCAGTTCTTTGGCTTTCATTTGATACCAAAAACATGTACTTTTGATTGGATTGAGCAGTTTTGCAAAAAATAAATGATTATTCACAGACTATGTGTGCGCCCAACAAAACTTTATACACGCATATCAGCGTGTAGAATGTTTGAACGCATGCACATGCATGCTCATCAAGCATTAATTTTTGACAAGTAATGAAAACAGCTATATCTTTATGCTGCATAACTTTGCTCAATCCAATCAAAAGCACATGTTTTTGGTATCAAATGAAAGCCAAAGAACTGAACTTTATTGTGGTAACAATTATTTTAACTAATCTTGAACAAAAATTGCTGAAAAATGACTGTAAACTTGACAAATATTGAAAAATTTAGTATCAAATTTTGAAATTTTATTACTTTCACAGACTGTGCGAGGTCACAACGCGTCTATTCATCCAAAATTTATCAGGTTTGGTTGAGTATTTGCTGAGTTACAGCGAATAAAACGGGCCAAAAATGACGTTTTTCAATAGAAAAATCAAAACTAAAAAAATTCGATATTTTTTGACAGGTACATGCTATAGTAATGTTGTATATATCGTTAGACGCAGAATGGAATGGGCTATCGAATGATATCTAATACATTAGGTTTCCTATAATTAGGCGGAAAAATCGATTTTATTTGAATTAAAATTTTTACCTTCAAATTTTCCGAAATAATTTAACTTCATGAAAATCTCCATCAAAAATGCTTTCGAATGATATATACATTATGGGGGTTACCTCAAACGACTAAGCTGCTATGAAGCAATGAAGTTCCGTACATACACTTTTTGGTCAGACTATAGGTTGAACCTTACTTTCTGTTCCAAAAACAGCCCACTGGAACACCGGTGTACGTAATTAAACTACCGCTACATAGCTGCCCAAAAAGGCTCTATTATATTATGCAGGCTTGGCAAAGTTTTTTCAAACGCCTGATGATAAATCATATCTTTTTAGGTGAAAAATGACCCTCTTTGGTGAATATTTTATACCATCACAATTTTCTTTGGTTGTTAAAAACTCAGTCTGGAGTGAAATATAGTTGAAAAGTTGTTTTTTGATGAAAACTATCTACCAAAACTTGGTTCTTATACTTCTAGGCGGAAAGGCAAAAAGTAAGCCGAAAATGAAACGCTGTGCTTAGGATATGAAATTCGATTTATTACATTCGAAAATCATCTTAACACATAATATACTTTTTTCTAGAACGCTGTTAAGTTCTTAACATATGCTTAATCACTCATTGAAGTTCAGGGAACAACCGGATTTAATTTCAGCTCATTTTCAAAACACTATGGCGTCCAGAACCCTTACTCATTAGTTATAAATAGCATCTGCGTACATAATAGTAATCTTGGATTAAAAACTGTTTAGCTAGTTAACCTACTGACATTGTCAATGTAACTAAAACACCAACTTACTATTCCAAGCAACATTCACTGCTACACAACAATCTGCCTCAGCCTTGAGACACCTTATAAGCCAAGTCCAATGGTAATCTAATTTAATATAATCCGTTTAATCCGTATCACCAAGAGTACATAACAATATTATAGTCCTATTTATTATGTACTCTTGGTTTCACACAGACGCAAACGTGTGTGTGTGTGTGGATTACCTGTAGCAAGACCCCGCTATGGGCGTCGACGTTGGGCCATGGGTTCTTGGCCTTGCCCTGGGCCAGCAGGATGTCCGGGACGACTTTGTAGAGATCGCTGACCAGCTTGAACAGCGGGTCAGTGGGCAGGTGCTGGAGGGCGAACTCGCGCTGGCACACGTAGCGGGGGTCCGTCTTGCGCAGGACTGCGTGGCCGTAGCCAGGCACCACCTGAATAAACCAAAGTACAGACCGAATATATATGAGGGGGGATCCCCTAAAAAAGATCGAAGGAGGGGTCAGGGTACAATTTAGTAATAATTTTTGCGGTAATTTTACAAAATATAGAAAACCTGGCGGGGTCCCGGAAAAAGACAGTATCGTCCCGGCTAAATTAAGCACGCAAACTAACCCGGACGTCACTGGTTAGCTTCACTGAGCAAAGTAGCCACTCTAGTTTGGTGATGCAATGACAGTAAGGACACAGATAAGCAGCAGTATATAAACAGTCTTAGTCGTGTCATACTAATGTGACAGCCTTCTGACCTGTCCTGATTTCAGATGATTCCAGACCCAGTCCTTGAGCTGCTGCTCGGAATAGTCGAAGCCCACCTCGCCCTTCACTTTGTTCAGGAACAACAGCACTTCCTGAAAACAAAGCACACGGATTACACCAACCAGTCAACAAAAAGACCGCCACCATAACCAACGTGACTGCATTTAAATAGCAGGATTAAAATTTGGAACTAGTTTTGTAGACCCATTGCACTGAAAATTTCAACAATTATGATCATGATACAATCACTGGTTTACACTAACTTGTTGAACCTCACAAACTCAAAACCATTGTAGCAAAAGCACAAGTTCCCAAAATTATGGAGCCGTAACTTTACTGACATCGGCAACAGAGGCAAAGTTTCAAATCAACTCATAACCTAAAATCCCACTTCCAACAATTAATGGCGTACCTAACAGCAACTAATTATTCCACAACATAACAATAACTATTCCAATGCTCAAGCTGTATAAAATCAGTCACTAGTCTCACAAACCATATTTGGAGTGCTTGCTTACACACAAAACAATAAACAATAAAAAAATAGCAAACAAAAATATCTAAATATCCTAAACCCCCACCTGGTTGGCGAGTCCGTGCAGTGGTCCGGCCAGACCGCACATGCCGGCGGCGAAGGACAGGTAGGGGTCGGACAGAGCACTGCCCACCAGGTGGCACGCGTGTGCGCTCACATTCCCGCCCTCGTGGTCGCTCAAACACAAACAAAGCACACACTAACCTCACATCCTATCCTACGAATATGTGTACTCCTCCTAGCAAATCTTTGAAATCCATGGCAATCCTGTTTTCTGTGAAAAGCTTAAAAAGGACTACAAAATGGAAACGAGCTGCATGTCTTTCGGGTTGATTACAATAAAATTATTCGATCTGAATGCTGGGTCTTTAAAAGCGTTCACCTTCAAGCCAGAATTTCTTATTAGTTTTTTAACCTAAACCTAAACCTAGTCGTAACCTAAAGGCGAGCCATAAAGCCCAGTGGTACAGACAGAGCCATCACGACTATAGCTAACTTACGAGTGTATGACCAGATACAGCCGCATCAGTTCGGTGAATTGTGGGTCCTGATATCCGAGCATGGACGTGAAGTTAGCCGACCAGTCCTTGCCCGGATCGATGGCGCCCAGATTGCCGCCATCCCGGAAGGTATTACGATAGATGGTGGCGGCGACGGTGGGCAGCTTTGCCAGCAGACTCATGGCATCCTCGTAGACGTGCTCCCAGTAGGTGGTCTTGTGGGCGCCGTCGGCATAGGCCTGGTTGAACTTGCTCTCGGAGTTGAGCGCACAGATGGCGGCGGAGAACTGGGCCATGGGGTGCAGGTGGCTGGGGAAGTTGTTCAGCAGCGTGACCACGTGCTGGGGCAAGTCTGCCCGCTTGGCCCAGGCCGACGACACCGACTGCACCTAAAACAAGCAGCACGCACGCAAAGCGCATAAAATAGTCTAGGATATACTAGGACCATTTATATACATGTAACGGGGTCAAAATTTTGGGGACCCGCCTCCCCACAGATGGACCAAAAATAGTATAAATTTCGTAAAATTTTCTCAAAAAAGTTACTAAATTTTGCGCAAAATTTCAAGACTCTCAACCCCAGTCCTCGATTATGGGTCTCTCCCATCCCCCCCCCTCATTACATGCATGTCTACGAAGATGGTTGACTCTTGCTCGATTCATGCTTATGGCCGTATGTCCGTCAGCCGGCAAAATTAGGAAATAGTCACGCCACAATCTGATCTTAATATCTTATACACTTCAAGAGATTTGATAGATGTCAAGAGATTTACAATTTGATGGCTGAACGGACATACGGCTATAAGTATGAGTTGGCGCTTAGGGACAAGGCCATACGTGGGCAGCTAGCAAATTTTAAGGAGGAGAGCCATCGGGGGGTGGAGGATCGTTTGCTCCGCACCCCTTTTCCGCTCAATTTAGCATCGTGAGCCACCGATTTTGCCGTCGTAAGCACCTTCAAAACATTCTGGGGAGGGGTGAAAACCCCCCATGCTCATGTATGGACAAGGTTTTTTACAGGATTTTAGTACGACTAAGCTAATTAAAAATTATGCTTGAAAACTAAACCTAAACCTCCGCGAAACGGACTTAACTTTTAGCGCACAGCTTTTTAATTAAACTAAACTGAGTTAACTATGCAAGCTAATGTTGATGTTGAATGGGTACGGAAACGGATTCAAATTAACCGTTAATTAATTAACCGTCATTTTACCTCATTCAATACCTTATATTTTATACGACATGTATGTCATTCCTGAACGTTTGACTAAAATAACCCCTCAGTTCATTTCATTCGATAACCCCATATAGTGCTGTAGCATTAGCCATGTATCTATCCGTCTAATCTACCTGCTTATCATTTGGTATATCGCCAGTGCACAGGAGCCAGAAAATGCCCTCGGGCAAGGGCTCTGTCCCGCCGGGCGCCTTGGGCAGCAGTTTTTGGCACTCGGGAATACTGTAGCCGCGGAAGCGAATGCCCTCCTCGGGGTCCAGGTAGGACGTCTCGCACACAAGACCCTTCACGCTTCGCATGCCGCCGTACGCCTCAAACAAACAATAATGAACTTACTTGATTATTTAATAAACTTACTTTACTAAAAAATAACTTTACTGACTCTAAATTAGTTCAAGGGCTGAGGTGGGGAGGTGTAGTGACCGTTATCTCCTAAACACACATGTACAGCTGAAGAAATCTGCGGGGGGGAGCGGGGGGGCCCGTCGACCGGAAGGAGGGTGCTACGCGATTTTTTCGAAAATTTTGTCCATGAAAGGGGGTTACAGCCGGTCTGGGGGGGAGCGGACCTTTTTTGGGGGGGAGCGAGGTTAGGTTGGGGGGATGGTGCAGCCCCCCCCCCCCAATCCCTCCACGCCCATAAGTTAAAATAATTTTTAATCAAAAAAATTCGGTCGTAAGAAGGCTAATTCATTGGACCATTGGCCTTGAAAAAGTTTTCACCAAAGTTCACGTTAGTTTCTCTATTATATACTCTGTAAAACAGTCGTGATCTGATGGATGTTCATATTCAAAAGCTCAATCGCGTGCTACCTCGCTAGTCGACCGTTGAATCTTGACCGTTGAAAGTATATAAATATATATACGTATAATGCAAAAAATATCTTCAACAATACTAGAATAAGAATCTGAAAAATCACAAAACTAACCATATCCACGGTAACTTCGCCAATCTTCGTGTTTCCGTGCTCCTTTCGAAACTGGGCTATTCGTTTTTGCTCAGCTACTATTTTATTGGCCAAAACTTCTTTCAATCTCTGAAAAGATTAAAGGAAAAGTTATACTAAGAATTATATATTAGCAGAAAGCCGCAAAAAAACTAAAATTATCGCAAATATATGTACAGTTTCACAATTTGGCTAAAAAATTTTATTTTTTTGCATTTTTTTCACTAAAATTTTTGCAGTGTATTGAGTATAAGTCTCCCAAACATTGGGACAACCACAAGCCCTCACGTTCATAGCCTGACCGTATATTAATGTTTTCATATTTATATATAGGACATTTTTGTATTTCAAGCAGAATATAAACCAGATACGACCAAAATACGATACATAAACATGACAACTCGTGCATACAGTATATATAATAACTGTATAATATATACGCAACCTTACCGACGACTCCGTGGAAGCTGACATTTTTGAGGCAACAAAGGCAGTCTGCACAACCTGCTAAAACAATTCAAATTGATTATATAGAAACTATATTATAATATTTGATGACAAAAACACCACAGTTCCCTTTTAATTGGCCAAAATATGGAATTATTCACGCTGTTTTTTACAGGGAGGGACCGTATTTGTGTCAGAGCACATCTCATTACTTTACTTGCATCATTTTCGAATGTTTATCTTATCTTGCTAACTACAAATTCTTGTCCTTATCTACAATCATCTTATATCAATGCTATGCGTTGCTTCTTCAAGTAAATACTTGTTCTGCAAACTGATAAATTATTTGTTTAATTAATGATTTCATTTAATTCAGGAGAAATGATTTGTTTATGAAATGAAATGATTTGTTTAATTCATGTTTTCATTTAATTCAGGAGAAACAGCCGCACGGTAATAAAGTCACATAAGTCAAATTTATGTTTTGCTTTATGGTGTAGTTTAGATTAAAACAAAGAATGTGTATTATCTATATCGCCGCGCACTTACGCGACTGCATGCCGATTGTCGGAGAAAACTGCTGAATAATGCCATGAGAGCAGGTCAATCGGTTTACAAAGCCGGACCACCACGGAACTGAAAGTAAAAGTTAGTGCACTTGTTCACTTGTTCCTGCCCCCTCCCGCAATGCCAACAGGTGCATTTTCAGCGGTTATTAAACCATTTTCCGATCTCTTAGCACAAGTGTAAGTACGTGTTTTTCATATTCAGGAGGAAAATCCACTGCTGCCTTGGTCATTGGTCAACCTAGACGTTGGGGTTGACTACGACTATAAGTGTGTGTTTGTTACTTGTATTTATAGAAGTGCGGGGTAAAAGACCCCACGAAGTGAGGGGCGATAAAACCCTGCTACGGGATTTGCGGGGGAGAGCTTTAATGCTTTCTGGCCAAACGGTTTGGTTTTTAATATTTAGGTCAGAACCGCTATCACACCAAATTTTGAAATCTACATCTAACGCTTTTTTATTTCTTTTATTTTAGACAGCAACTTTTTTTCTCCCGCGCATTCGGCTTTCAAACCCATGAAGACTGTTGGGGAATATAGGGGGACTCCGGGGATCATTAGTCAAAAAAATGCCGTTTTTTTCCCGACTTATTCCACCCCTAAGGGTTTTAACACCAATAATTTCACTTCAGATTTTTATTAAAAGGGGCGACAGCTAGTTTGGGGCCTAGAGATCAGATTG
>JASANF010009898.1:0-10133 GCA_030248245.1 Trissonchulus sp. WLG1_4
GTATAAATTCCTTTATATATCTTGAAGAATATAGCTTGCACACAAATGCGTATATGAAATAACACACAGGTAAATCGCTTGCGAACGATTGCAGGCTAATTTGCATAAATCCAGCTGCCAAGCGAACATTTTTCTTAACGAGTACACGGAGTAGGAAAACGGATAGTGTAACCGGTTACACTATCCGTTTAGAGTAACCGTTTACACTATCCGTTTAGAGTAACCGGTTACACTATCCGTTTAGAATAACCGGTTACACTATACATTTGGAGTAAGCGGTTACAGTATCCGCGGTTACTGTGACTTAACGTGTACACGCTGTAACCGCTAAGTAACCGCGGATAGTGACCACTAACCGTGTACACGCTAAGCTTAGCGTGTACACGGTTACACGCGTGTACACGGTTCGTACCGTGTAACCGTGCCCAGCCCTACTCATTACGTAGTAGGTACTTTCTGCTACGTCTGTGCCAAATTAGAGCATTCACGATGTCAGCATACGTTCTTGGTGCATTAGGTAGAAAGCGGCTAATCGCTAATTTTTATCGTGTATGTGCAATACTTTATAGCAGCTTAACAACCGGCCAAACCATCAAACACGTGTAAAATTTTTGGTGCAACAACCAGCAGAACTGCAGATGAGAGTTTGAAGATTGCTTCGGGGAAATTGTCAGTTCAAGCTTTTCTGTTGAAATTTCACAGAAAAAAAGTTGAGGTTTAATTTAAGCTACTGCTTGTAAAAAAATGGTTGAATAAATGATGGATCAAAATGCTGCAAACTTTAAAGTTAATTTTCTTATTTTAAACCTTGCCGCCCACAGGTCAACGTAAGCAGCACTCTGCAGCATATCAACTGAGCAAAACAGTTGCTGAGGTGCACCCCCTCCCCATTTGCAGTCCCAGCTACGATTTAAATTTGGCTTTAAATTTAAATTTTAATATCTTGGCTCGATAAACCTTGTCAATTGTTAAATATAAACATGTTCGACAAGTTAAACTTTTTTTGAACTTGTTTCTTCCAGCTAATGTAGATTCTACAAATGAACATGCATTTTGCACTAAGAATCATTATGTGCTACTGTTGTAACTGTACCGCAGGTCGTGCCCATAAATAACTCATTAAAGTTTGTAAAAAATTACAGCTTATTTCCTTCAGAATTAAAAAAAATAGTATGATTTGAACAGCGACCATAATACCCTAAATTCGACCATATTAACCTACACATGCGACCGATTTACCCTATTTTTAAGCAAATTTCAGCTTCACCTTTAGCTGAGCTTTTCTAGGGCTAAGTTTAATTGAGAGACTTGAAATTTTGCAAAAAGACTTGACCAATAGATTCATTTAACATGCGTTGACCTCATAGAGATAGCATATGTCTGTAAAAAGTTGTTAAGTGAAATAGGGTAATCGACCAAAATGGGTCCAAAAAAACGACCATATTGCCCCGTTTTACCCTACTCACAGCAATAATGATAAATTGTAAAAAATTTAGACACTTATTTTGAAATCAAAAGAAAAACGAACCTTCATTTTTTCTTTCTCTTATTTGTGGCAAAAAAATTGTGCGTCAAAACATTACATGTACTTCACAAGCTGGCCAATCTGACATCTGGCTTGATTTTTTGAACTTGTATGTCTCTATTGTGTGATGTCTGGCTCACAAATGGTGATTGGTTAAAAATATTGGTAGATATTGGTAGTCTAGTGTCTGGCAGTATTTATTTGACACCATATAACATTTCACTAGTTTCTCAGTGAACGTACAATTTCAAAGCAAAAAATTCTCATTTTGCAGCCTATGAGCAAAACTGCTCTGGCGACACTACCACCTTAAGCCGCTGATTAATTTGAACTAGTTTAATCCGTTTAACCCGATCTGCCATTCCTAAACTTTGGACTAAAATAAGTGCAGTCCGCTTAATCCGGTAAAGTAATAGGCCCAAAGTCTGCCTATGTTCTAGCTCAGGCAGATGCGCTCGTCGTTTTCGGCATACCTGTTGAACTTTCAATAAAGGTAGGCAACCAATCAGCGTGTAGATTCTCTCGGTTTCGACCTTCAGTCCATAATCGCCGCTGCGATGATAAGCATTTAAGATAACAAGATAAGATAACAAGTTAATGACTCATTATCAAGAAATTGAAATTTTGACATTTCTAGGGGTACTTTTAGCTCCAGAACTCAAATAGAGTCCTTTTCCTAGAATAAAGGGTCCTTTGTCTAGCTTACAAGGTCCACTGACCGGTCGGCAACCCGTTGTAGCCACTTAACTATGTACTTAGCATGCTTGACTTTATATGAATGAGATGAGGCCTGTATTTTCAACTCTGAGCAACAGTACACTTTTTTATTTTTTTAAGATATCGGATAACTTTAGTATTTTTTCCAGTCTATAGTTTCAGCCTTGTTTCAGAATTCAGACATATGTAGCTAAGATTTTTCAAGTTGAAATTAGAAACTGTTAAGTCCACAAGAAAGTACTTCTGATTTCTCAACTGATTTCGAGAGTGCATTTCATTGCAAACTGAGTTTTTTATTGGCGGTTCAAATCCGCGTAACAATATTTTGCACAAATAATTACCTATTATCATAAGGTCCGATTCCATTTTAAAAACCTCTTATCCGTAAATTGAGGCTGTTTTTATTTACCTAAATTACCATCTTAGAAACCAAATTTGGCAAAATATCAATTTTTTCGTCTCTATTTTTCAGTCTGACTCATAAACTGAAGGGTTTAATGTGGAAGTAGCTATCATGTACTTGAAACTAAAAGTCAATCTAGCTTATAGTGTAGGTGTGCTTGTAGAGAGGGTTAACGGCGACTCTGCAACTTTGTACAGCTTTGTAAGCGAGTACGATACTATGGTGTTAAATTGTCCTACACTATATAGTAGTGTTGTACTTTTCTGTTTTGAGCGAGGTTCATACTTGTCCATGAATAAAGTGTCCGTTTGTCCCTCCAGTTTTTCCTGTTGCGCCACAGCGCAACAGGTATTTAAGTTCATTCTGCTATGATTAGTGTGCTGCAGTACAAAGTATGCTTTGCGTGTGCGGCTGTATGTTTTACTGTGTGGCGGCTGTATCACTGTGTCTGCGTTCACTGTTTAAGACTGTGTTTGTTGAGTGCTACAGTGCTGCACAGCCTGTCTGCTATCTCGCTTTCACTGTGCTGTTACTTTCCTGCTGTAACTGGTGCTGCAGCCTGCCTGTGTGTTTGTGTGTGCGTGTGCGTTTAGGTACATCCTGTCTGTCAGCTCACTTGTATTTGAAACACATGCAAAATGCATAGCAGAACGTTGACAGAACTTCTGTTGAAATTCAATATCTGCTGCAAAACCCAACGCGCTAATGCTTCACCAAAAGTTTATATGCATGGATGCATAATATTCAAAATCGCTTCTTGAGCTTTCTACGCTCAGATCAAAGCGAAGTGTCTGATCATATTAGCTTAATCTCTAGTACAAAAGCTACGTGTGCTTGGAGCTGATTTGTGTATGTAGGATTGGCGCTGCAGCCTCCTGTGTCCTGTGCACTGGTGGCCGTGTTCAGTGTACAGCAGTACCGCCTGGCCGCACACTTACGGAATACGGACTAGTATGAACGAGGCTTAAATATACCTTACATTCGGCTGGCAGATATACAAAACTTTTCACCGCGTTACGTCGCACACCTCTTAAAAACTACACTTAGGATTGGTTGCTAATTAATTTATGCTGCGCAACAGGCTTTGCCGTAGTATACGGAAGTGGTTTCATTTAATTAACAGCAGGCTGCAACATTTAATGATTACATTTTGCACCAAACTTTCACTTGTTGAATTACTGCTGCACTGATATTGAAAGACGACAATCTAGTTTCAAAATAAGTACATAGGTAAATGGAGACTTTGGAAAATGAGCGCAAGCCCCTCTCTTCGACGTCCAGAATGCTAACCATTACACTACAGTTCCCATCATGTACAACACTAAAATATATTATCCAAACTGACAAAATTAATCCGTTTAAATAATTAAATCTAATCTAATCTAATTAAACTGTGCCTAATGGCCCAGCAATACTTTGTCCTTCTCTCTGTCCCTGTGTCCTTAAGGACAAGTATGAACCGACTAGAAAACTCACTAGGATAGTCGCCAAACCACTACGATAACTGTTACTGTAGTTAATGCTGTCTGTTATATTGCGGTCCATTCGTGTTGTAATAGGTATGTATATGATTTTATGTGGTATGCAGCTATCTCGCTAATATAATAGTCATTTTTAGCCAAATTATCACCAATATTATCTACGTTATTATTACTACCCAACTTTCCAATTAGTATTATATACTTAACTTATTGCTTAATACTTAATTAATTAGTAACCATAATGATTCTGGACGTAGTTTCATCCTTGTGGACGCTTCATAAACGATCCGATGACGACTATATCGACCGCTTGCATTATTTTATGACCAGTAATACCCTCATTGCGATGGCAGTTCTTGTCAGCTTCAAACAGTTTGGCGGGAAACCCATTGAGTGCATGACGCCCAAAATGTACCCCGGCTCATGGGAGGAGGTACCGATGATTATTTCTTATTTCTTATTTCTTTGTTTTTGCAGCGGGAATACTTAGTTTATCCATAGAGTTTATCCACTGGTACATAGTGGCTCTGTGTGTGGTGAAACAACACATCGTCAAAATTAAAGGTTTGACTACGTAAGTACATAACGGTTGACTGGTTAATCAATTAACCGTTTTCTTCCGTTAACCGAGAATTTCTTGGTTAACCGATAACCGCGCCAATGCCTAGTAGTTATGTTGTCATTGATATAATCGTCTATTATTATTCATTTTCCAATCGATTACATTATTTTATAATATGTCTAGTAGTATAGAGGTACCATTTTATGAGTACCATTAATTACCTTAATTAAGTAATTAATTATCTGTACCTATTAGGTGGAATATATTTAATTTAATTGATTGAAATAGAAAACCATATGAATTAAATTTACTTTCATTGTTTTAACAAACTATTGTATTACAAAATATATTACTGATCATATTTGATGAAGTATGTATTTATTAAAAAATATAGCACAATCAAAAGACATCGATAGTGATGAATATAATATAGGAGCAAGTTACAACACTTGAAGCTTATTAATGAAAAATTTATTCTACTACATAACTATACTTTCAAAGTAAGCAAAAGTTAAAAAAAACTTGGTTTTGTTAATAAGTGAAGTATGTAGCAAAGTTAAAAAACAAACACTGAAAGATAATTTTAAACTGGAACTTGACTTTTGTGCTTACTGTGACCAATTAAGGATGTGACATTTGTCTTTAATTTTTCCATACGCAGAATAGAAGCAATAGTGTTCCTAATTTCTGTATTTTTGGCCACATATATAAATATATTATTTGCAGAGTTGAAATTATTTATCGCCCAAATAATAGCAGAATAGTTTTGCAAATGATAAAACTGCTTGTTAAGCTTCCAAATGGCCAAAATTGTCATGGGTATCAGTTGCAGAACTACCGTACACCCCACAACCAACAGTAGCGTTTTCGTTACCGCTAACTGACGTGCTTTGTTCGTTTTCATGATTTGCGTAAAAGTGCTGTTGTCATTTTTTCGACAGTACAGGAAAGCTACGGCTGTTAGATAAATTACTACTGCCATTATATTTACTACAATTTGATACCATGTCCACAAAAAGTCCATTACGTGCGTTAGACCCATTCTCAGAGGGCACCATCTTCGCACGGTGGCGTTTTGTGGTAACTGTGAGTAAGTTAACCACAAAGAACAACTAACAATCGCAAATGAAAACATGAAAACGCACAAGGCCATTTTGGCTAGTTTCTGTGCTGTTATATTTGTATAATGTTTAATACTGTAGCAAGCGATAAAACTATCAATGGAAATTAGTAATAACATCGTCGGCAAAGCAAATCCCGACGCAAAAATGCAATTATTGTAAACCTCTGTAGCGCAGTACCAATGCGAAACGCGATTACCCGTTTTGTAGCTGAGCAGTAGGTATATTCTGGTAATACCAGCACTCAGTTGTCCCAATCCCATGATGAAATCCGCAATCGCTAAAGCAACCGGCAGGCAAAATTCCTTGCTCTGTAAAGCTCGATTTTTCCACACTGCTAGGACTATCAACATGTTCGGGAACGTTTCCACCAGACCTTCGAGTGAAAAGGCTACATTAATCATCATTTCGTGGGTTTTAATGGACGGTTGGGTTATTTTGTCGGAGGTTTTGATCGTCGAGTTCATGGCTTTTGCTATCGGATTTTAAATAAAAATTTGTCTGAAAATATGTTTAATCAATTACACGCAATTTGTTATACAATCAAATTTTGCAGTACTTTTAGCTAAGTTGGTTTGCTACACAAACATAGTTTTACTATTGAATTTGAAAATTGAGTTGTGAGCTACATATATGTATCGTAAAAGATTGACAATTCAAATGCGATGAAATCGGTGTAAAGGTTGAAAATAACTATCGACCGACAACTAACAAACCGACTATCGTTTTTTTTTTCTTTAGTAGTTTCAATAAAAATTTAACTTATCAAAAATACTTCTAAATGCATACTGTATGTTCAAATACAATTTCGAATGGCCTAGTGGACGTTAGCAAATTTTTCCTGAGATTAGTGAACAAAAAGTGGAAGTCTGCAAACTTCAAGCGGCCGTTTGCAATCAAGGGAGGTTTGCAAACGTAAAAATTTCAATTAAACTTTCATTAAACCCCTGCGTCCCATTAGGGCAGCAACTGTTTCGTTAGAGCCACAGTGCGTCCCATTAGGTCCACAGTTTGTTAAAGCCTTTATATTTTACAATCAATACGATACATATTCTAACTTCGGGGGGCGGGGGGAGGGGTTGAAATTGCTGCGCTCACAACATAAGCCCGGCGCCCCATCTACACAGAAAGGTGTCAACCTTTTCAATTAAAACTTTTCAAGTTTTCAGAAATAAATTTTGTGCCTATTTTCAGTTCCGACCACCGGATAGGGCAAGAACTATTCTAGCGCACCACTAAACAATAGACTTGACACTTGACAGTATAAATCGAGTGAAAACTTAAGGGGGTAATGTCGTTTTCGTGGTTTTTGACATTTCAGTGTAATTTTTGCGCCCACAGAACTCAAGCTATAAACGGACTACGGCTTCGAAACTTTAACCACATTATCTTTAGGAAAATATCCCCACCCGTTTTTTTTCTTTTTCTAAAAATAGTTTGTAGAGTCGGTGTTATGGGCTTTTGAAAATTTTAGAGAAAAGTCAAATTACGTGATTTTTGCACAAAAATGTCATTTTCTCAGCGTAGAAACGACTTATCAACTATATCAAAAAAACGGGTGGGGATATTATGTCAGTGCATAACTGCAAAAAGTTTAGTAGTTGTTGGCTGATCTTGAGTTTCATAACTGTGGCGCAAAAATTAGTCAAAAAAACCGCTGATGGGGTGTATTCAAATGATTGCAGCAGTAAAATTGCAAAGGATAATCTGCTTTAAATATAGGTTTTTTAAAGCTAGAAGGTGTAAAAAAATGTAAAAAAGACCGCTCTAGTTTTCGTTGAGGTTAAGTGCAGTTATGGTAGTTTAAAAAAACACCTAAAAACGCAATTACTCCCTTAAGATAATAACAGGCGATAACGTGATTACTAAAATAGGTAAGTCTGTATCATAATTGTATGCTCAACCAAAAGCCACTTTTGATAATTTTTGGTAACGAACGCGTGTAAGCGAAATCGAAATAGCACATTTTGTGCTATAGCGCTTTTTTATGAGCTATATGCGCTATAAGCGCTATGGAATTTGCTATATGCGCTATTTGCGCTATAGCGCTTTTTTGAGTGCTATATGCGCTATTTGCGCCATATGCGCTATCGAAGGTGCTATATGCGCTATTTGCTATTCGCTATTTGCGCTATAGCGGTTTTTGGGGGTGCTATGTGCGCTATTTGCGCTATATGCGCTATCAAAAGTGCTATATGCGCTATTTGCGCTATAGCGCTTCTTGGGAGTGCTATATGCGCTATTTGCGCTATAGCGCTTTTTGGGAGTGCTATATGCGCTATTTGCGCTATATGCGCTATCAAAGGTGCTAGGTATATGCGCTAATTGCGCTATAGCGCTTCTTGAGAGTGCTATATGCGCTATTTGCGCTATAAGCGCTATCGAAGGTGCTATATGTGCTATTTTTTAATATGGATGAAACTTCTACTGAAAATTGGCCAAGGGGGATTTGTACCACCCATTGCTTGATTACTAGCTTAACGCTCTACCAACCTACCAGCCTATTGGTGTTTGTGTTAATTTCCCTTTAAATAGTGATACTGATCTTGGACAGCGCTTATAGCACCTGAGGGTGCTATTTGCGCTATTTAAGCGCTACTTGTGCTATTGGCTAACTTATTGGAAAGTTTTGTACTTTTTAGCACGTATACGACCCCTGAATAAACAAAAAGAATTTTAAGATTATTTTAAAACTTTTGTTTGTGTTCTGGACGTCGATATAAAAAATAGTGCATAAATAGCGCATATAGCACAACGATAGCGCATCAAAGTGCTATAAGCACTATGTTTTCATAGGCTTAAAAAATAGCGCTTATAACACCTGAGGGTGCTATTTGCGCTAATTAGGCGCTTGGACGCTGCTTGGACTTGATTATTATTATATTATTATGATTATTAACTCATTACTGCCTTAAACTATTTATCTTCTTTTCCTGCTTAACAAGTAAGTTATATATGTTTTTTTATTATTTCCTTTAATAATCTGTTTTTAGTAGAATATTAATATGCTGCAGAATACTTTACTTACTTAACGTTACGAGTATTTGGTATTTCTAAAGTTTACAATTTGGAATCAGTAATTATTTCTTGAGTAATAAGTCATGTTGGGTGACTGCCTGCGATTTTTACTAATTGAAGCGAAGGATGGAAAGCACTACAAATCCAACACCGGGGGGTGGGGGGGGGGTGGGCGCCTACTGAATCTTTTTATCCTTCTAGGGTTTAATTTTGCGTAACCAATAGGACGAAGACTGAAAAGTCATGTTGGGTGATTGCCTACAATTTTGACTAATAGGAGCGAGGGATGGAAAGTCCTACACCCAAAAACTGAGGGGAGGGGAGTGGGCGCCTACTGAATCTTCTTACCCTTCTAGGCTTTTATTTTGTATAAAATTAAAATTTAAAAATAATTTTAAAATTCTTATTTTTAATTGAGAAATCATATACGTAGTAAAAAGTACAAAAATTATCAGTAATTTAGCCTATAGCATAAAATAGCGCCTAAATAGCGCAAATAGCACCCTCAGGTGCTATATGCGCTATCGCATAAAATAAAAATTTTATCCAAGTCAAAATAGCGCTTCAGAAAAAAATAGCACCTGCCATGCGCTATTATGGCGCTGTGCTATTATAGCATTTTATATATTTATTATAGCATATTATAGCATATTTGATATTTTTAGGATTTTGAAATGTGCTATAATTTGCCAAAAAAGCGCTGTTTTTCGTAGCGCTATAGCCGCTATTTTAGGTACTATAGTTCCTTGCAACAAGTGTGATATAATCAACATTATATTAAGAATTTTGCTGGAAACAAAACAATGGGAAGATTAGAACGGATAAAACAACAGAATCGACAACAATAATTACTCTTGGATCTTACTGTAGGTTATTTTAAAAACCCATCTACAAACTAAAGTTCGCTTCTAGAACTTGCTAATTGGTTTCTGAAGGGACGCTCAACAAAGGGAGGGGGCTTAAAGCTGGTCCCTCAACATATCTAAAAACCTCTGAAGCTGGTCTTGTGAAAAGGTCTATTCGCATATCTTTACATCAGCTTAGACAGTTCTTGTTTTTTTGTATTCGTAGTACACAGGAGTACACATACCTCAAACTTTACATACCTTTACAGTTATCCAATTTTTGTGAACCGCATCATTTATCTCTGCGACATAGCTATTCTAATGCTATTACCACTGACGGGTACCTTTTGCTCATAACTGCGGCAGCTACCTAGATTTGTTATACGCTGATAGAATAGACAATTATTATGGCCTCAGTGGTCGTATTATATACGTAACTGAACGAAGTACAACATACATAA
>JASANF010009899.1:0-40933 GCA_030248245.1 Trissonchulus sp. WLG1_4
ATTATACTATTAGTGAAAGCTAATTGTTAGGAAACGTGGCTTAGAGAGTTGCTCATAAATTCTAACCTAACATTTTGAAACATTTTGCCTAGATTTTGAGAACGGTCCCGCATAATCGACCATAAATCCTTTTGCAAAACATATTTTTTAAAATGCTATTTTTATATCCACTTTTGCTCAGAATTTCGACACCCGCTCATCCCCCTGCTTCTGACAGGTATGGTTGTTGCCATACATAGGCGTTGGGGGATTTGAGGGGAGTTTTCACCCCTCCTCCCCCCCCCCCCCAGAAGAAAACAGCCCCCTCCCAGACAGCTGCTTCAACCCCCACCCCCCAAAAAATGTTCTGAAGATAGCAAAAATGCCCGGAAAAGTTGGCTCCGCACCCCCCCACCCAGAATTCCCGTCCTGTCCACGTATGGTTGTGTTTGTGATTGATTTTTTGCAGAAAACAAAATGTCTTTGCTTTTTTGCTTTTTTATCTATATTGTATTATTGTGTGTCTGTGATTTGTTAGTTCATGCTTTTTTATCTATTTATTGTATTATTGTGTGTCTGTGATTTTTTAGTTCATTGTTGTTTATTTATTTCATTTAATTATTTATTGGGTTGCCGACCAGTTGCGAAGCAAAGGCAACCCTTTTGTATCTGAAATGTCTGATTGTGTCCCCCACCTTGGTGACCCAATGACCTCACGGGGGGCCGGGTCACGTGACCCTCAAAAATGAGGGGGTCCTCAGGGGTCAATTTTTCGAAACTGAGATTTTGATTTTTTGTAGTGGTAATTTGGCCCCCTGAACCCGAATCCGGGGTCCATTTTTGCCTAGAACGCTCGTGGACCCGCCAAGCCCCCCTCCCTAGGGTACCATGCCCCAGGGGACCAAAGGGGTCAAATTTTCGAAATTGAGATTTTGATGTTTCTAGGGGTAATCTGAGCTCCTAACACGAACAGAGGGTCCTCTACCTAAAGTAGAGGGTCCTTTGCTTAGAATGGAGGGTCCTCTAGCTACTGTAGGCAACCCGTTGTAGCCACCCGACTAGTTTTTTTATTTATTATTTTCTTCTATTTTTTATTTTTATTTTTTGCAGAAAACAAACAGCGTCGTCGGTTTCCCATCCCGGTACTGGTGAATCGATCTTTCATTGCCCGCAACACTGGCGAGATCCCTCTCTACGTCCATCAGATCAGCATCAACGGCCAGCCCTGTCACAGTCGAGGCTTTCGCCTGATGAACTGCGAACCATTCTATCTCAAGCCCAATGAGACTCATGTTTTGGAGCTTTTGTAGGTGTTTTTGGGGGGATTTTTGTAGGGAATATGGGGGGATGTTGTGGGGATTTTTTAAGGGGATGAGGGGGTATGAGGGTATTTTGAAGCGGATATAGTTGGACGAATATGATTTAGCGATATAGGATATATATATATAGTCTAGTGTATAGCGGATGGTAGTTGTTTTGGAAATTATTTTTGAGTGGTACTATCTTTTTGAGCGTGTACTATTTTGGCTGAATACATTGAGGAATATTTTTTGACTTGTACAAAGAATTGATGGAATGTTGGAACGTCTTAAGGGACAGGCGAAACATTTGTTATTAAAAATATCGTCGCGACTACTTTTCGTTTCATTTATAATAACAATCATAGCCGTAAAATACGTTTCATAAAAAAACCACATTTGGTCAAATTTATTTCACCCGGCATTTTTTAATGCTTTCTAAAGCTTACTGTACTCTCAAATTAAGTATTACTTAAGTTCATCTAATTTTCATGTTGAAAACTAAATTAGTATTATTTTTTGAATTTATTTTTTAATCAAACATTTTGTGTTTTTTTGCAGATTCCTTCCCGACTTTGGCCAGACTTTCTACGAGGCCGCCCTGCAGCTGTTTATTGCCGGTCACTCGGCCCCCTTCATTTACTTGCTGGCTTCCTCGCTGCCCCCCAAACTCCTGCCCGCCTGCCAAGCCGCCCTCCCCCGCCCCCCCTGGGAACCAGTGCTCTACTATGTTAGCGTCACTGCGCTGGGGTACGTTTATGGCGGGGGGGCGTTATAGAGAAAAGAATCGAATGTGACGTTAGAAATAAACTGTGTGATTTGAATGTAATAATAATATGAAGGGCAAAATCGGATGAAATTATGTGCAATTATTCGTACGAAAACGTACGTCGAAGCTGGGTCAATAGCAAACCCAGTAACCACCTTTGTGAATCCACTGTGGGTGGAATGCATAAAGCCAGTACGCTAAACCCTTTCTTCGTTGAAACGTTGTAGTTTAGTAAAAATTAGAACATCGTAATGAAATATTCTACTCGTATTACGTGGGGTAGAGTATAATGTTGCCCTTAGGGTCGATTCATACTTACAGCCGTATGTCCGTTCAGCCGACAAAATGACGAAATAATGACGTCACATGCGCTGGCTGATCCACTGCACTAGGCTGCTCGTGACGTCATTCTGCAGGATGAACGGACATACGGCTGTAAGTATGAATCGAGCCTTAGAGAGCGTTTAGCAAGACTGAGCTAAGACTGCCTGCCTTTATGTATTCCACCGCAAAGATCTTCACTAAAATTTGACGAAAAATTACTGAGCCCTGAGACGAAAATGCGACATTTCTGCGACTACTAGTTTGCTATTCTAAATAATGAGGATTGGAATTACAATGTTTTCGTAATAAATCACGTATATAATACTTTCGTTTTCTCTCAATATGGTCCAGCATTTTTTGTCAGACGTCAATAATGATGCCAGCACAAGTTGCATTCTGAATCTTCAGTTTTTTTATTTTTTATTTTTTTGTTTTTTTTTTAGATTTCTATTGATCTTCACTGTGGCGTCGGCTTATTTGGAAGGAGATCGCGTGATCACGTGTTCTCTGCGACAACAGAAAGCCCTGCTACGCAACGTGCTGGATCTCAGCTCAATAAGACCCGACTTTCATCCAATCACAAACGGACATTTGGATTTTCCACAGCTGAAAAAGTAGGGATCATAGGATGGGATTTATTTTTGACTAGGGGGCTGTTTATAACGAATATAGTTTCTTTGGAGGTTCACGGTAGTAGGCGTTAAAGTGTTGGCCATGGGGAGGGGCGTTCTCTCCCAAGACCTGAGCGTGCCCCCCAGTTTTTTTTCAAACACCTTAGATTTGAAAAAAAATTGGCAAAAACCTTTGTCGCTTCGCCCCCCCCTTTCGTTTTTTTCAGCTGCCCATGTATGGTTTTATAAGTGCAAGGATAGTATTATTATAAGTAGACTCACTTTGCATACCTTTCAGGATTGTAACTGGCTGTCGGCCGAAGTTAGGTAAAGTTTGCCTCATAATCTCGGGTCATACGTTTTTGTCCTTCTGAAAGACACAGACATGGGTATGGGCAAACTTTGGTTAGCTTCTGCGACGAATTGATGAAATCGCATCGGTGATGTTTTTGTATTGACGTTTTTCTGCAGTATTGCGTGTGAAGTTGTGGACAAACCGACAGGGACAAACACAGGGACGAGTATGAATCATACATGTAACGGGGTCAAAATTTTGCAGGGCTTCTCCGGCCAAATTTTGGGGACTCTCCCCCCCCTGATCGACCAAAAATAACCTAATTTTTGCCAAATTTTGTAAAATTTTTCCAAAAAAGTGCCATTTTTACTAAATTTTGCCCAAACTTTCGGGACCCTCCCCCCGGTCCCTCGATTTTGGGGGTGTCCCCCCACCCCCCTCATACATGTATGGTATAAAAAACATGGTCTTGACGAAGTTTAAGTTCAACAATTTAAGTTCAACAGTTTAAGTTTCTGTGAATTCTAGTCACAGACACGGACCTTTTAAATATTAATAATATGGCTTTGTCGGATAACACTCAGTCCTGAGTCTAACACTGACTGCATTTTTTCCCTCGAAATTTTGTTTTCTCAAACTTCTTGCGTATTTTTCAGAGAGGAAACACGACGCCTGTTGCGTGAGCAGCAGCAGAGGCCGTCCGCTGCTGCCCAGCTACAGTCGCGTACGCAACACTTTTTCCAATGGATTGGCGGGCTGCTGAAACGATGGCGCTGCTGTCCTCCGCTCACTTCTGGCGCAACAGACGCCAATAACAACAGCGGCGGAAGCGCAACTGCGCTCGGGGGAACTGGGGGCAAACGAGGGGGCTTGAGTATATCCCAGAATAATGGGGGCGCCAAAATGAGCGCAACTAGCGGCGCTGTAGTTCCTGTTTTGGCAAATAACAGCAGCGCAACAGGAATACGCAACAGCCAGAGTGGCGCTACTGCGCCTAGCGTCTCTGTCACCACGGCGCCCGTCACTAGCCAACCACTGGCTGCGCTGATAAGTGCGCCCAAAACTTCCGCCGGAGCTGCGCCTGTGGGCGGCGCAACTACTGCGTATGGCGAACAGGCGATGATGCGACAGCGTAAAACGGGCGGAAAAAGTCGCGCCAAGGAACCAGATGCGCAAATAACAACAACAACAGCCACTTCGAAGACAACTACTGGACGGACGAAAGGGTCGAAAGGTACTATGTAAAAGAAATATTTTTTGACTCGCTTCAGATTTATTCGTGATCATCACAATATGGCATGATGTTTTTTGCGGATAGGCTTTGTTGTGAATTTTTAGCCAATTGCATTTCGTAAGGTTTACGACATCTCTTGTTTTTATTGTATACGTGATTTATTGAAACTTGTGGACGGTTTTTTAGTCTGCAGCATAAAAACTAATAACATTACGCTAATGTCTCTTGCTGATGTTCTGATCAGTCAGTAGGTGAAGGGGGGGTGAAGGGAATTTCCCTCGATTTTTTTTCTGGGTACGCCACTGGTATTGGTTAATTAATCAAATATGTGGATTAATTATTTATTTCAGTCGCCTCCAAGCAAACAGGAGACGAAGGGGAGTCGGGCGATAGGCCAGTTGCCGAAGAGGGGTCGAGGCCAGGCCGGGCCGCGGGCCGACGAGCCAAAAAGGGGGTCTCGGGCCGAAAAACAGATCCAGAGGCCACTGGCAGTGATTTGGAACCAAAACGGGCCACGAAGATGGATCAGGCTGATACGAAGATCGATCAGGCTGATGCCACAAGCCAGATGAAGATAACGGCTAAGGCCAAAACGACGGGAAATAATGCTGGCCAGATTTCGGCCAATTTCAAGGGGCCGAAAAGAGAGGTCGGCGGGCGGGTTGTGGCCGGCCCTGGGGGGAGACACCCACCGGCCGCTCTGAGGAAAAGCAGCGAAACTAGTGATGATAATGAACGAGTTAGTTGGGTTGAGATTTTTTAGTTTTTTTCATGAACGTGTAGTTTTTTATTAGTGGTTTTTAATTAAAATGAGTACCAGCGCAGCAATAGGTTATGTGGACTAGATTTAGTTGAAACCACTTCTTCATCTGCCTACTACGGTAATAATTTCGTATAATTAATTATTTTCATGTTTTTTTTTGGGAAGGGGAGTAGCTCTCAAAAACTACCCCCACCCCGTAGGATTCATTGTTTGTGATTGACGTGATGTTTTCATGATTTCGCTGGCTGAAGGGTTGAACCGATAGACGTATTTCGCCGGTTGAACAGATAGACAGACGGCTGTAAGTATGAATCGAGCCTTAGCATGCATCGACGCGTGGCTTTGGAGTTAGTTTAGGTGGAAAGCGGCCTGGGTCTCGAAGTAGACTCGTCCGAGATGCTGAACTCGTCCCAGACATCCATTGGGTCGTTTTCGACCCGTGGCCAATCCGATCCGGAACCAGAGTCCCGCATCCGGGCGACGAGTGCTGACCACGGACTATTGATGCAGGCTAGCCTAGATTCCGCCACCCTGGAGGCGATGAAACAAGCAAATCGAGGGGCTGGGCCAACGCAGGCCGCCAAGCTGGCTGGGGAGTTTGGGGGGCGGAAGGGGTAAGCCGAACTCGGGTTGGGTGTGGTGGAATCTGAGTTAAGGTTGGCTTGAACGCAGAAGTTGCATTGAATCTCAAATAAGTTG
This sequence comes from Trissonchulus sp. WLG1_4, assembly GCA_030248245.1. Classification (NCBI taxonomy): domain Eukaryota; kingdom Metazoa; phylum Nematoda; class Enoplea; order Enoplida; family Ironidae; genus Trissonchulus; species Trissonchulus sp. WLG1_4. Next base: position 5,973 of record JASANF010009899.1, read on the forward strand.
TATAATTGATTGCAGAAGTTTTTAATGATGTGCAAACACAAGTTTAAGTATGATGGACAATAACTCTGTAAAATACTTTCAATTTTATAAAATTAGTAGGGAAATAGAATGTCTCAAGCTAGATATTCTAATTTTTTTGCATTCCATTCAGAAAGTTTCACTCCAGTTTAAATGAAACATATTGTTAAATTTCGGCTCAATGCCTAAAATAGTTCATTTTAATTGGTTCACCCTAAAATTTAGATGGTTCATCAAGTTTGAGTGAAAGTATGCAAAATAAATCGGTTATAACCAAGTTGTTCACTGATGCTTAAACTAAAATGAATGAAATATTTTCGAACTATAAATCCCAGATTTTTTTAGCGAGCCCGGATCCGCTGCCAGACAGGCAGTCGCCAGTGGCGCCACCTCGTCTCCGTTTGCCGTCGCAGCTCAGCTAACCGAGAGTGTGGTGAAAAAGAACAGATTGGGTTAGTTTTTGTTATTAATTATTAAGTATTATTAATTAATTATTTTGGTTATTAATTATTCTTCAACGTGAAACATTCACAACTTACCCTATGGAACTCTCTATTTGTGGAATGTTGGTGTTTTGATGTTGAAATTAATTGTATCAGCTTTGACTTTGATTTGAATTGGACTATTAATTATGCTATTTCATGCAAACCTATGAACCTATGGTTTATGCTATGTCGTTAATCCGATGCGATCTTTTAATCTAATCCGTTTAATCCCCTAATGCACTTTCAAGGGCGTACCAAGGGGGGGGGTGTGGAATCCCCCTCCTACCTCGAAATTTTGTCACAGTGAATTTTTACACTAGAGGTCCCTTTGGTTTTTATTGCCCGACCAAAAGAAACTTTCGATACGACTCTAATTGACCAAATTTGGCCTAAAAACAAAAAATTCTCGCTGCTGCCTCCAGACCCCTGCAACTCTGTGACTTACTGTTTATTGTTTATCTTTCACCAAAGCCTATGCATGTATTCACACTGCAATTGCATGTCTACACGAGTACATGCCGCATTTACTTGGGTAATGCACTGTCTGATGTGACCTTCCTATCTTTCGTTTTTAAATTTTCCTGTCGGATAAAATTTTCTGAAACGTATCCAGTTACAAAAATCGGTCTAAAGATTTAAAAAATCTCCAATTTTTTTTCTGGGGACTGCCGCACCCAGACCACTGGAATCTTGTGACTTACTGGTCTCCCTAATTTGTAATGCTAATATTCAAGTGTTACAATTGCTAAAAAGTGCATTTTTTTAACCCATTACAAACAATACAAAAGTCAGTCCCCTCCCATTACAAAAAATACAAAAATCAGCCCCCCCGCCGAAATTTTTTTCTGGGTACGCCACTGACTGCACTTTTTTTGTGTGATTGCAGTAGGCAGTGTCTCCTGCCCGTCTGAAAGCGACGAGTCCACATTGCCCGAGTGGGGCGACGTTCCTGTGGCACCCACCCAAAGCATTGGTCAGTTTTTGTGGCATAGTGCAGTTGGTCTTGTGGCACACACTATGGAGGAACTTTAAAGCTCGGTTCATACTCGTCCTTGTGCTTGTTCTTATCGCTATGGTTTTGTCCTTAAGCGATTCCAAGGAAACTAGATACCTGGTTAAATCAGTATAATATGTTTAGCTGGGAGAAAGTGTGAATTTTATCCATAATATCGTATGGATAAAAGAAGCCCAAACGCTTTTGTAAATTCTTCGCTACAGCTGTCCTTACGGACAAGTATGAACCAGGTTCAAGTGTGGTTAGATCAAATGGACAACATTTTTTATAATAGTTCTTTTTTGCTAAAATTCAAGATTGTGAAGTTAATTTGCAGATAAACTTTGTCTGACGGCCTAGTCACACGAGGGCGCGTATTCACACTGCCTACTGCATTATTTCACCACTATGTAGTAGGCAGTGTACGTGTGCGCCCTCTCGTGCGCCCGCTCATTGGCCATGGAGCAAAATGCGCCCTCGCGTGAATAAATAGACCTTTAGACATTGTTGTGTGAACGATTTTGAGCTTTGATTTGATATTTATTTTGTGGACCCATAAGAGAGTAGTATTCTATTGTTTATTTAAATGTTATGGCCCAAGTCTTATATCTGGCACTTTTCTAAAATTCTCACTTTATTTAGAAGAAGAGTGAGACACTATTCAGCCTGCCTGTGTTCTAGCGCAGGCATACGCGCTCGTCATTAATTGTTTAAGTTTCCTTAAACATGTATAAATGGCCAATTAGAAGAGAGCTCCTCCACTCAGCACTTAGATAGACGTGTCTTTAGTGGTTGCTATGGTTATGTGACTGCTGCTTCGAGCAAGCGCACAGTCGCCTGGTCTGTCAGAAGAGGAGCTGGTTTCTAATTGGCCATCTATACATGGAAACTTAAGCATGTAGGCTGGAAATGACGAGCTGCGCTAGAACACAGGCAGGCTGAGGAATGTCTCACTCTTCTTCTAAATATCATGTACTCTTGGTTTGATCTGCCAACACTGTTTTGCTGTTGAGCCATCCCAATAGTTTCAGATGGGACCTATGAGGCTATGATTCGTGAGAGTGCCTCGTTTGCCCGGGGGCTACAGGCGGCCACGAGTGTGGGGGCCAGGGGGCAGGTCCCCCACAGACCCAACAGTCTGCTGCCGCAGGGGGGCGGGGCCAAAAAGCCCCTCAAGGAACCCCTCAACAGCTTGGACTCATTCACCAGACTGTCGTCTAGTTCTAGGTTAGTAGAGTGTGGCTCAAAATGGCTAAGGACACGGCTAAGGAGAGTGAATTGTGTAAAGTATGTTTTAATATCAAGAGTACAGCATATGATTATAATTGCCTAAATGACGCTTTTTTGTTTGTCTCTGGGCTCAGTAGTAGTTTGGTCTTTTTTTTTTTTTTTTTTTTTTTTTTTTTGTGTGTGTGTGTGTGTGTGTGTGTGTGTGTGTGTGTGTGTGTGTGTGTGTACACACACATATATATATATATATATATATATATATATATATATATATATATATATATATATATATATATATATATATATATATATATATATATATATATATATATATATATATATATATATATATACCTTATTATGGCTCTATAGTAGATGAACAGCAAATCGTAATTTATATCTGTATGCATTATCAGTGACCTACATAAAGGGTCTAAGCGGGATTTCAATCACCCATTTCTGAATTTGCATACTAGCGCGCTGTCGCTAACTTGAGCTATTAGCCCGAATGCTGACTGTGTTCAGTGTAAAGTCATAATAATTGAGTACTAAAGTCTGACCAGAAATTGCTGTGCCCTGAGACAAAACAGGTTGGCGTGATTTCTGTGGGCTACTCGTTATGCTCTTGATTTTTGCGTTCCGTCTTTTGTATGTTGTGATTTTTTTGTCTCAGTGTTCTAATAATTTTCGATCAGACTTTAGTCTTACTTAATATTGTAGTAGTCGAATAATTGGTTCTAATAATATTTTAGTAGTCGAATAATTAGTCCTAATAATATAATCAATTAATAGCATGATTAAGATTGTCTACTCGTTATGCTCTTGATTTTTGCGTTGCGTATTCATAATGAAATTGCGTGTTTCTTTTTCTGTCTCAGTGTTCAACAATTTTTGATCAGACTTTAGTCTTACTTAATATTGTTAGTTGTCGTCGAATAATTGGTTCTAATAATATTTTAGTAGTCGAATAATTAATCCTAATAATATAATCAATTAATAGCATATTGAATTGAGTTGTATAAATAAGCTTTTGCTATTGATCTTAGCATTCTTCAGCGGCGTGGGAAAATAAGGTTATGTACTACTTAACTTGTGTGATACTTTAGCACTGGCTCCAGTTCGTCTAGCGACGTCGAAGCGGCCTCAGAGAGCTCCAGCTCTAGCCCCGGCGCCCAGGCTCCGCCACCTCCGGGCTATCTGGTCGGCTCCAATTCGCCCTCGGCACGATACCGATCGGTCGCCGCAGCTCACGGCCATAGATCACAGGCCAAACACCAGAAATCACATCATCATTTGGCTGGCGGGGCACCGGGTACGAATTTTTTTGCGGGGGGGTGGCTTAACAGGAAGAGGGTTAATAGTGGATTAAAAAAAGTTAATAGTTTATGGTTAATGAGTTATCTATAATTTATAATACGTAAGAAAAGAAAAAGTACGAAGATGAGAAATTTAGTAAGCATACTTTTGAGCTTGTGTAGTCAGATTAAAGTGAATTCAATAAAGACTCTATTTTGGACTTTAGTGAATACTTGCGTCACTCTCGCCTGAATTGAATTGTTTGATTATTTAATGAATTGTAATTAATTTTTTAATTAGGTAATTTTATTAATTAATTAATTACGCTGCAGGCGTGATTGGCTCGCCGAAGCTGAAGCACCGGGTTGGCTCCAGAATGTCTCCGGGCAAGGGTGGCTTCCGGCGGAACCGGGGAGTCTCCCCACCGGCGGGGACACCGGTCACTCCGGACAAATCAAGGTGCGTGACCTTTGACCCCTCAACTGACCCCACCGGCCCACCGCCATTCCTGTTACCAAGAGTACATAATAAAAAACTGTTCTATTATGTACTGTAATTATGTACTCTTGCTGTTATGATTTAGTTGTTATTGTTATGCTGTTATTTATCAACGTACGGCTTGGTAGTGCACAGATGTGAAAAATTTTGCAAATTCTGTTAGATATTTTGAGTAAATTTTTAGCAAAATGATTTAAGAAGTTATTGATAAATTGCGAAAAAAAGTTTATATTATTCGAAACGTATCCCTATAAATAAATTGGTTTCTATGAAGCGTAACAGAATATATTAAGTTGACTAGTTAATAAAAATACTAACTATTTAAATACTGTTTCAATGACTTGTTTGGGACCGACGAATACAATGCTCTTGTCGCGTAAATTCAGTCTGTTTTTGCTCAATTTCAGCAGTGGCAAATACAGCGCTCTTGACGCGTCAATGCTCTCGCTGCTGTCCAAGCGTGGTCTGAGCGCTGACGAGCCCACCATCATGCAACAGCTGCAGGCTGATCGCAAGCGCAGACTCTACGAATATCAACTGCAGAAGGCAATGAAATCGGGAGGTAGGCACTCGGGCAGCCATATTGTATTCTATATCAGTACAATAACCTTGGATACACTTTTGGTGTTCTAAAGAATATTGTTTGAAAGTCAATGGAACTTCTGCAGGCAATGGCTCTACTCTCTAGTCAGTGATACCCTATCACTCCCCTTACCTGTGCCGGACCTGCTATTTTTTGACCTCCGCTGGCAAGAGCAGCTCAATTTTCACCTTTTTCTGGCCAAAAAGTAGCCAATTTAAGAAGGGTTGGCCAAAATTCAAAAATCGCTGGAATTTTACCACAAACAATAAACATACATGTACACGGGGACTCGTTCTGAGGGAGCTTGTCCCGGATTGTTTTAAATTCTAGGGAAGGTTTGTTTCGACGTGTCGGGGGCTTAAACTGACTTAACGCAAAAATGCCCAATTTTTTGCCTAAAAATGTCAATTGTTTGCAAATTTCTGAAATTTTTACCATTTTTTCTCTTTGTGCTCATTTTTGAAGCATTTTAGTATTTTACAGCGATATGGGGCAATTTTTGAGTTTTCAATAACCTTTTTTCAGCACCAAGGAGGGGGGGGGGGCTTGTCACGGTGGGTTAAATTTGAGAAAAAGCTTGTTCCGCAATCTGGAATTCGGGACCTCTCCCGTATACATCTGTGACCAGAAAATAATACCATCGTCATTTTTTATGAACTGAGTGAAAAAATAATTTTGTTTTTTGTGTGTTTCAGAGGAGTGGCCTGGCTTCAACCTGGCGCCGGTGACGGAGAGTCTGTGGGACGAGGGCTGCAGTCCGTGGGTGCCCGGCGGTCTCGGCTCCCTCCTGGACCAAATGCCCGGCACCGGTTCCACTCCCCCTCCACTCGCCGCCGGTTTGGATCAGCCAAAGGTTGGGTTTTTTGCGATTAAAGTCTGCCTAAAAATAGATTCGCCACTTACTTATTTTAGTGGCATCTAACTTTTGCGACTACTTGCTGTACTCTTGATAGTAAAAATCTATTCTTTTCGTAACGAAATCACAGGTTTTGTTTGGTTAAGTGGTGCAACTATTTTTTGGCAGACTGTCGAAAAAAATAAAGTGACCCGCGCTGCTTGAAGAGGGGCGCCCGCGGGTCAAACTTTTTAAACACGGTTCAAATATACCCAACCCAAACCGTAGAACCTTCCACGGTACCCTGAGGGGCCATAGGAGTATCCAGGTGGGGTTCATAGAAAAACTATCCTCAGATTTGTGTTCAGGAGCCCAAATTACCCCTGCTTCGCTGGGGGTCGGCAACCCAATAAACCATCAGAATGAATAAAACCGAATTTTACTTTAATAAAACAGTATTTGGTGGTAGTATCAAGAGCACTGTGGTTATTTCAGGAGATTGGCTGTTTGTGGTGGGAGAGTGGCTCACCGCCGGCGGACAAGAGCAATGCCATGGATGTGCTAGGCTCTGGCTGGTCCACTCACACGGGCGAGTCCCCAGCTGACACTGACCCCCTACTGGCCGGCCTGCTGCCAGCAGCCCCCCTCAAGAGCAAGGGGGCCCAACCACCGCCCCCTGACAGCAGTATTTTGGCCTGGGGCCCAGCGACCACCAGTGGCCAATCAGAGCCCAGCCCGACTCTACTCCCATTGGCTGCCGCGGCACGGCCTAAAACCATAGCTGACCAATCGGCGAGCATATTGGTGGGTCACGTGAGCTGATGGTTAATTCAAGCCATGCTAATTGTGATTTACAAATTGTCTCCTTTTGTCACAAAAGCTCTATGGTTCCAAAAAGTTTATAATTTTGGTTAATACTTGTTCGGTTGGGTAACTGTTTGTCCGTAAGTCGCTTTCGATGCGATACCCCCCTCGCTCCCCCCCCCCCCGAAAAACACGAGGCGATTTTCAAGCAACGCGCGTTGCGATGGCGTTGCCTGGTGATTGGTTACTTGAAAATCGCCAATAAGTTGCCTCGTGTGAGCCGGTCTTAATTCTATTTAAGTTTGTTTGTTTTTCAGCCAAGCAGCAGCACTGGCAACCCTGCCAGCACCTCTGTGGCCAGCCGCCTGTTGTTGTCCGCGCCCGAGTTCGTGCCCCAATCGGCCATGGCCCGGCCCGGCCTCTCCCCATGGTCTACGGCCACGGCTGAGCCAACCCTCCAGTCCCCGGACTTGTCCTGGACCGAGACACTGCTACTGGACGAAGACACGCCGCCCGCCGGTGGGGGGAAGAAGAAATAAATCTTGGGGGGGGGGGCATAAGCTGGGGGACACTAGGGGAAATTTGAATGATCGAATGGAAATATCCTAAAGTTGACCAATTTTTTAAGAAAAGTGCCATTTTTACCTACTTTTGCTATAATTTTTGGCGATACTCTTCTCCCCCCTTTTCGGTAGCTGATTTTTTGGCCAGGCAAAGATACGGCTGTACTTGGGTAGCTGAGCAAATCTTGGGGTAGATTATTTTGAGGGGGGAGCCTGTTGGGTTGGGTGTAGAAATCCCAAACCCTTACTAGCTAAAGTAAATCAGAGAGGGTGAAGGAGAAATACCATAGAGTTTGTCTCATTGGCATGAATTCTGATGACTAAACGCAGATTTGTGTGGAGACAAAAATTGTTCGAATCGAAAGTGTTCCTGTCATTATAGACCGCCTTCAAATCACTCTGTTAAATTTTGATAGATATATAGTGTATGGCCACAGCCCTATATTTCATCTGGTTTCGAAAGTAGGTGTAAACTTCGAAGGTCAAAGTTAGATAATTTTCTGGTATTCAGTTACTATCAAATATTGTGGTTTTTTTTAGTAAAAACTATGGTTTTTGTAGTGTTCTAGATTCGTTTAAATTTTTTAGTACAAACGTTTTAACTGTTTTTTGCGTCGCAGATAGTGCTGCATTTTTTATTTGTTACTTGGTTTACTGATTGTCGAATTGGATCATGTGATGTAAATTTTGAGAACTTAGGTATGTACTAATCATTGTAAATTAAGTACTCGTTTTTATACTTCTTTCAACATGTGGGTGTGTGCTTTTATCAGTCAAGTTTTCACTGTTTCCTAGCAATAAACTGATAAGAGAGCTTAATTGTTTTTTACTTATTTAATTATTAATCTTGACGCTTTGAATTTTTATTTTTTAAATGTATTTTTCTACGAAAATTTGCTTTAAAAAGCCAACCAACAACTGTATTCAAATTTGAACACTGGGTGAATATTGTTGAATATATTGTGTTTTATTGACCGACTATACCTAAAGTATTGACATTTGAGTTTTGACACTAGTGTTGATTTTATTGATGGGATTTAACGGATTAAAGATAGAGTAGCGATTAATCCGTTTAGTCTGATATGCTTGGACTTCCGTTGTTTAGTGTAATTTAAACTTCATGAAATGGACCAAGTCGTATAGTCCGGCACTTTACTAAAAATCCGGCACCCCTTTTTTCCGAACAGTACCGGACATGGTATAATGGGCCCTGCGGGAATAAACAAGCTTAGAAATAAAGAATAAACAAGAGCTGCTTCATTCCCGCAGAGCCATTATACCATATACGCCGCTGTTCGGGAATAATAGCGCCGGACTCTTAGGGGCCTTATCCAAAATTAGATTTATCGGATTAGATTTAACTTTTTTCGACAATAACACAGCGTCAGTAAAAAGTAATTTACTGAAACTTGGCACATACCGAGATAATGTGTGTAAGCCATGTATTGCGAAATTTCAGCCGGCTATTTTAATTTTGTGTCGTGTTATTAGCAAAATTAGTTTAAATCTAATCCGTTAAATCCAATTTTGGACAAGGCCTTTAGAATAATGTCGGATATAGGACTTGGGCAAGAGTGTACTGTAATCTGCAAGTCCCCTGTATTTTGCAGTTTGTCTTGTTCTGCTCCCTCTTTTGGTCTGACTTACGCTCGTTGTGCCGATATTGACTATGATAATATTGTTATACCTATACTTCCAAAAGGCTGGCTGAAAGCATAGTTTTGATTAGCTTGCAAGTTGAACTGTTTAATTAGGAGATAATTGGCGATAAAAACCCTGAATTAAAACAGAATTTTTTAATTTTGAAATTTTGACTAGTTTAGTTTAAGAGAGACGCTTCGTAGTCATATAATAGAGTTTTTTTGTTTGTTTTTGTTAATTTTGCCTTTTGGAGGTTAGACTAGACCCAATTCATACTTGTCTTGAATCTTAATGTTCGATTCATACTTACAGCCGTATGTCCGTTCAGCCGGAAAAATTACGAAATTACGTTCTGATCTTAGATATTACACACTATTCGTGATAATGATGGTGTGATAATTTCGTTATTTTGACGGCTGAACGGACAAACGGCTGTAATTTTGAATCGACCCCCTAAGCGGATGATTTAATTTGGGTACGGACAAGTATGAACCGGGCTGAGAATCTGTTCCGACCAGAAAAATACGGAATAAGAGTTGTCAGTAAAAATTATGGACCATTTCTGTACACGAAATTTGTCGGATTTCGACGGGGCCTGACCCTACTCTAGCCAGTGTTGACCCCGAATAGGTATGGACGAATCTGATTGGCCGAATTCTTATCAGTGTTTTTCTGGTTCTAACTTGAGTGTTTGCTGCAATGAGATATCGCGATCGTGTTTTATGTGTGTTGCTTCCAGACTGCTGTACCGTTTATTAACATCCCTGACGGTTTTTTTACGAATAAAATTCTGAAATAATTTGTATTCGGTTTGATGCGTGAAAAGCATAAAATATGTAGAAGTTTTTTTGCAACTTTTCCGTTTTACTACACTTCGCTTAAGTGTATATTCTTTGCGGAACCGATTTTCGTGATTTCATTAGAAATTCAAGCCCCTTGACGAAGGATGTTTAAAAATACCTACACATTGTTTACACCCTTTTTTATGTAGAATTACTTCAGTAACTCAATAGCATCAACGTAGACAAAAGTTAAGCTATAAATTTACTTGATGTTTTTAGTTCTCGTTATAGTGACAAAGTTAGTTTTGAAAATACATCTGACCATTTGAGTCACTGGTTGAAATTCTCACGCTGTGAAACAGTTATTTTTAAAGTTCCCTTCAGAGCTCCAAAAAACAAGCGACTGAAAGTTTGATTGGAAGTGGTTTTGAGCCACGCTTTTTACGCAAACAAAAAACGTCTAGTTGTGAATTTCAGCCAATGCTGTTTCAGTGAATATTTAGAACCTCTAGGGTGATTCATAACAGCCGTTTTCGGTTCAATGGCCAAAACTGGCAAAAGCTATACACAACGGTGATATTCAGTTTTCTCACTAGTTTGTACAAGACGTACGGCTGTAAGTATTAATCCAATAACATCAAAAGACGAGCAATAGCACCAAGAGTACATTTTAGCACGCTGCACTCGATAGCAGCAAGAGTAGATTTAATGACGGTTCACTCGATAGCAGCAAGAGTAGATGTAAGCACAATTAAGCACCTATATACGTTAGACAGAAGCTGGGTAGCGCTTTAGGGTCGACTCATACTTACGTATATAATGTCCGTTCAGCCGGAAAAATTCGGAAAGAATCACATCGCGTGAAGATTATTGATCTCTTAAGCCCGGTTCATACTTGTCCTTAAGGACACAGGGACAAGGACAAGGACAAATTTCGGTCAGCTGCTGTGAAAAGTTGACAAATGCGTTTAGTCTAATTTTCTGCATGCAAACTGGACTGGACAAACAATACTTTGTTCTCATAAAAAATTGGGTCTTTTGGCCAGGTAGTTTTCTTAAAGTTGCTTAAGGACAAAACGATAAGGACAAGGACAACGACGAGTATGAACCGGGCTTTAGATGACTAGTGGCTTGATTGTTGCGCAGTTTCGCCCGCTGAGCTTCCATACATAAGGCTGCACTGCAAGTATGATTCGAGTCTTGTCATTATTATATATATACCTTCTCAGTTGGAAGAAAACACGGTGTCTCACTCTTCTTGCAATATATATGAAGATACTATTAGGTACTCTTGGTACTTCAGCATACAATAATGAATGTAGGTACAACCATATTGAGAATTTGTCACATAAGCTCGGTTGCATATAAAATCCAAGCCATTGCATACGGTACATTTTGGTATTAAATTTTTAATTTTGATAAAAGCCTTCGTATATATTTCGATGCAGTCAAGAAGGCTTTATACGGCTATATATCAAAATTGTATAGCTTATGACTCATGAACACGAATTATTCTCAAATTCCTAACTCGTATGCAATGACCAGGGTGCGTAAAATAATGGCAGGATCTCACAAAAGATGTTCGACTTAAACTAGGAGCATGGATTAAATGGATTAGATTAAAATTTGTGGTGCCAATAACTCATGACATCGTTTGCAAAGCCATAGCCTACAGTTAATGAAAGTACAATGTAATGGGTGGATTATATTGCTAATTGCAGTTTGGACCAAACAAAATTGTTTGGAGTTTGGACGTTTACTGTTTTGACGAAATATTTTAATCTAACTGCGTTTGGCCCTGAACTGCAGTTTAGACGACATAGGTAGCTAATGTATATACATGGCTTTCCAATGTCATGAGTTACAGACCCACCAAATCTTAATCTAATCCGCTTAATCCGTTTAATCCATAGTCTCTGGACTCGAGTTAAATCCCTTTTGTGAGTTCCAGCCAATGCGTCAGCGTCATCTGTCACCATGGTGTCATGTGTGTCGTCTTGACGGTGACACCGGCCGGATTCTCGGCCTTACAGACGATCTTGGTATCGGCCGAGGGCGAGATGGGATACTGTAGGGCGGTCCGGGGGCGGTAGTCTTGGCCCTGGCGCCCGACCACAAAGCCGTCCACGGCCATGGTGGTGGTTCGTGGGCCTGAGCCGAGGGACACGCAGATGGCCACGGGCTCGCTGGTGTCCCACAAGTGGGAGCGGACGATTTGCACTCGCGGTGGGGTGGGAGGGGGCATGCCTGAAACAAAACACCAAACTTCATGGCAGGGCTTCATTTACGATTCTGGAGCACCCACAGTTTAACACGGGGGGGGGTATGGGGGGTCCGGGACCCCCCCAGATTTTTTATTTTGGTACGAGGGCAAGCAAAATGAGAGCCACGGTACAAGGGCATGCAAAATTTTCTTATAACTTTCTCTAAAATATGAGCATTTGTAACAAATTTATGCAATTTTTACGTAAATTTTAGCCAAAATTTTCAAAAATCGCCAGTTTTTACGCCAAAACAAGGTATTTTGGGCACATTTTTAAGCAAATCGTTAACTTTTACGCCAAAAAACTCATTTTTGTTTCACTTGCTACAAGGGCAGTTAAAATGTCGGTACAGGACCTCCCCAGATTAGCCCCCCGTGTTAATGTGTGGGAGCACCCTCTTAGAATCCGCCACTGACATAACTCATAAGAATACTTGCCCTTAATGTGTAGGAATAGGATGGATTTCCAATTTCGATTGAATTGAGTCAAGCCCGATCTTGTTCCCAGGCTCTTTAAAAGTTTGCTAGACAGATTTCTTCACAGCAACTGACCAAAATTTTGCCTTGTTTCTCCCCGCTTAAGGACGAGTATGAACCGAACTTAAGGTGGTAGTGTCGCCAAAGCAGTTTTGCTCATAGGTTGCAAAAAGAGAGCTTTTTGCTTTGAAATTGTACGTTCATTGAGAAACTAGTAAAATACTATATGGTGTCAAATAAATATTTCCAGACACTAGACTACCAATATCTACCAATATTTGGAACCAATCGCTATTTGTAAGCCAGACATTACACAATAGGGAGATGAAGGTTCAAAAAATCAAGCCAGATATCACATTGGCCAGCTTGTAAAGTGCATATAATGTTTCGACGCGCAATTTTTTGCCACAAATAAAAAAAATGTAAAATGAAGCTTCGTTTTTCTTTAGCTTTTAAAATAGGCGTCTAAATTTTTTACAAATTATCATTATTGCTGTGAGTATTTCACAGTTTACGCACAGTTTCACAGTTCAAACAGGTATTACTCCGCAACCACTCAAGCAATTTGCACTAAATTTCGTGTGCATAAACTAGAGCATATGTGCTTTTAGTCTGTGTATAGAATCTAAACAAAAACACTTATAATTGTGACGAAAATATCGAATGTGAATAGGTTTTTAAAACGTCATTTTTCGCTTTCGCTTCACTCTAACTGTATGCTGCATAAATTTTGCTGAAACTTGGCAACAATATTTGGCTTAAAACATATTCTAAGAATATATAAAGAACAATGTCTTATCTTTTACTAAAAAAGTTTTATAGTCGCGCAAAATCGACTGCTTTCGCGACACTACCCCCTTAATTGATAAACCCCTCGAGGAAAACTATCTATTTGGTTTACTTTAACAACAATTTAAACTGACCCACGGCACTGGTGCAACTGAGCACAACCGGTAGAATGAGCAGAAAGAAATCACAAAATCCCATTACTGAAGACAAGCGGCGGGCCTAGGCACAAAATATGAACGCAAATGAACTCTGCTTGGCTTGGTTGAAAAAATGCTGTACAATTAAACTTTGAACCTTGAGATAAGTTTGATTACCAATTACATACTAAAGACCTGGTTTTTGGCATAAAAACGTGTCTATACGTTTGTAATTTCACGTGAAATAATTGGGAAAATTGTATACCTAGTTATATTGACTTTGCTGGGGTGATTGTAAAAAGTAGAACTTTGAGCTAGCCTTATGTACCTATTTGACAAGACCTTGGCGTTGGATTGGAAAATGTGATTTTTTTATTATTTCTTTATGATTCAATATTATTCCTGCACCTTTTCTTTTTATTTTCTTATAAATAATAGGCTGAAACGTAAGTCTGCTTAGTAGTTAGTACCTACTGCTTAGTGGTAGGCGTGAGCAGGCTGCCGGACTTTACAAAATAGGAACAAAGGGAAGAAAATTGCTACACATACAAAAAATGAACAATAAAATTGAAACTTTTAGGTTACACATTGAAATCTATGTAGGGGCCCATTCTTTTGCAGGTTAAACAAACTAATTTTATTTTAATTTTATTACTAATTTTAATTCGATAAATCGCTAATTTTAGTCCGATACTCAGATGGATCGATACCGGACGAAAAAAGCTCAAAATACACAACTTAAAATGCAGTAAGTATAACCTTATGTGTTTCGTGTTCGCGCGCGGTTCTGGGGGGGGGGGGGGGCCCCCCCCCCCGGCCCCCCGCCCCCCCCCTTCCCCCCCCCCCCCGGGGGGGGGGCCCCCGGGGGGGGGCCCCCCCCCCCCCCCCCATAAAAATTTAAAAAAATTATAAAATATTAAATCTAACAAAAAAATAAAAAAAAATACTAATATAAAAAAACATAAAAGATAGACAGCATAAAGAAAAAAAAAAAAAAAAAAAAATAAAACCAAAAAGCAATCCATTAGTCAAAACCATAAAAAAAAAGAAAAAACATCCATGATACACTCAGCCTGAATAACATCATGTGCTAAACTGAATTCCGGCAGGGCATATCGAAAATTGGAATAAGCTGATGCCGGTTAAGCTGTAAGCGATGCATCTACTGAATATTGGATTGCGGATCAGAATGTCGGTGGTTCGATTCCGCCCCGGAGCCACATGTTTTGAATTCGACACAATATGTTTGAACGCAGTCTTCCTAAAGCCCGGTTTATACTTGTCCTTAAGGACACAGGGACAGAGACAAGGACAAATTTCGGTCCGCTGCTGCAAAGAATTGACAAAAGCGACTCGGATAATTTTTTGCATACCGTGTGGAAGTGACGTTGACTTTGTTCGTGCAAAAAATTGGCTTATTTGGCCATGTAGTTTTCATGCAATTGCTTAAGGACAAAACGATAGGGACAAGGACAAGGACGAGTATGAACCGGGCTTTAATTAGCCTGCAAAAAATCGCATGAATGTAACGAGCTCTGCACACAAATTTTCAAACGTCAAACCTGCCTAATTTTTTAATAAAAACGTACACGTATCTATTGGCAAATAATAAAAGCTGTGTTTAAGCCATTTATCCTCATTAATTAAGTCTCATTACTTACTTACTATTATGTCCGCTGCTAAAACCGAAGCAACAAGTCATTTATCAACCAAAAGTATCCGTCTTAAAAGCCCCCCTAATTACGTTAGAATGGAATCTAGCCCAACCTTCCAGCAGTGTATTACTTGTCTCTCTGCCCATTTGGCCCAATCCGGTCCCCTGTCTTCTCATTAGCATCACAAAGCACTAATAACATGACTGGGATGCTCCATCAAAACCTGGGTTTTTAAGGTTTTTTAGGACAAAGCCTGAGTTTTTTAGTTTTTTTTGATAATACTACAAGAATATGGTGAGGATTTTCTTATGGAGCGGTTTGGAGTTCACCCACGCTTGATTGCTGGAGACTAAATTGAAGAAGAGTTTGCGATGCAAAGTTTGCAGCTCTTGGAGATTGTTCATTCCCACAGGGCCATCCGGCATTGTTCGGAAAAAGGGTGCCAGATTTTTAGTCAAGTGCCAGACATAGGTCTTGGGCCAAATTTTTTGCTGAAATATAGTGTGTGAACAGTTGACCTGAGTTATATAGGCCAAATAACTCAGTTAGGTATATGTAAGACCCAATATAACATGTTATATAATTTTTATTTATCTCTACTCAGAGACCACTGCGTAATTTTAGGACCTCCTTAGTTGTCCCAATTTACAACTGGTTGTATAAATAAATCTAGTTGTCATCTAAATCTAATTAGAGTTTATTTCATGAATTGAGCCGACGTAGGCGGATTCCGCAAAAAAGTTTGTGACCCCTTGCTGATGTTGTGTCGTCAACAGGAATTCAAATTAATGACATAATTAAATCTAATCATGCCATTTCAGTAAAAAGTAAAAAAGTAAACTGACACCTACAGCTTTGGTAACAAGTTCTTTTTCTAACCACAATGATGTTAGTTCAGGCTGAGTGAATCAAGGATAGATTTATAGATTCTAATTAAATGGATTTAGACTAAATGGATTGCCTTCAAATGTTTGGTTAATCATCGATAATCTTAACATTTGCAAGTTTCCTTATTATGTACCTGCGTTTATTTGAATCTTGCAGGTTCTGGAAGGTTAAGTTCAAGAGTAGCTCAACAGAATAAGTTAGCTTGATCTATGTATGTGCTATCAAGCTTCTTGTTTGTAAATACTTAAAACAATGCCTAAAATAAATCGTAAAAGTCATTCTAGTACTTAATTTTTACCGTTCTCTTTTGATTTACAGTTTTTTAGAGCTCTAGGAACACCAGTCAGACATTTTTCTTTCGAATCCCCAAACCACATTATAATCTGTGAATTATTTCCCCGCTTTTGCTAGCTGAGCTCACTTATTTTATTCCATTCAATTTAGTCTAGAGATTTGCAGCTAACAAATTCAAGAATGCTAAGCAGTTTTTTATCTGTTTACTTAATAAGCATAATATGTAGAGACCTTTTTGTGAATCAAATAAATGCGCAACGCACAATTGGTAACTATAAGGAACATTTACCACGGGTTCATTTTTTTTCAAACGGTTTCATTTCAGTCTGATTAGAAAATATTGCTCCCCTACCTGTTAAGGTGCTTGTTTATTATGTAACTGGTTTATAGGTTACTATTTGGTATTAATTGTATCAATGAATTGGCTTATACCAAGAGTACATAATAGGAAGAGTATGACACTCTTCCTATTATGCCTACGGGCGTGCGTCCAATGCGCAGCGCGAAATAGCCCGTTTATGTACGGTTTTGAGGGGTACCCCCCCTCAACTGAAGACCCCGTACTCAACTGAGGGGGGGTACCCCCTACTCAGTTCGATACCCCGTGCTCAACAGAGGGGGGGTACCCCCCCCCAACTCAGTACCCCGTCTTCAGTTGAGGGGGGTACCCCCCCCCCCCTCATTTCAAGACACTGACAAAGACTTTCGTTGATGTGCTGAACTGAGGGGGAGGGGTTGCGCAAAGACTTTGTCAGTGTCTTGAAATGAGGGGGGGTACCCCCCCCCCTCAACTGAAGACGGGGTACTGAGTTGAGGAGGGGGTACCCCCCTCAGTTGAGCACGGGGTATCGAACTGAGTAGGGGGTACCCCCCTCAGTTGAGTACGGGGACTTCAGTTGAGGGGGGTACCCCCCCCCCTCAAAACCGTACATAAACGGGCTATTTCGCGCTGCGCATTGGACGCACGCCCGTAGGCATAATTAGGAAGAGTGTCATACTCTTCCTATTATGTACTCTTGCTTATACTTTTACTGCATTTTAAGTTGTGCGTTGAGCTTTTTTAGTCCGGTATCCATCCATCTGAGTAACTTATCGAACTAAAGCAAATTATCGAATTAAAATTAGTAATCAAATTGCAATAAAATTAGTTTGTTTAACCTGTAAGAGAATGGGTACTTATCTAGATTTCAATGTGTAACCTAAAAGTTTCATTTTTATTGTTCATTTTTTGTATGTGTAGCAATTTTCTTCCCTTTATTCCTATTTTGTAAAGTCCGGCAGCCTGCTCACGCCTACCACTAAGCAGTAGGTACTAACTACTAAGCAGACTTACGTTTCAGCCAATTATTTATAAGAAAATAAAAAGAAAAGGTGCAGGAATAACATTGAATCATAAAGAAATAATAAAAAATCACATTTTCCAATCCAACGCCAAGGTCTTGTCAAATAGGTACATAAGGCTAGCTCAAAGTTCTACTTTTTACAATCACCCCAGCAAAGTCAATATAACTATACAATTTTCCCAATTATTTCACGTGAAATTACAAACGTATAGACACGTTTTTATGCCAAAAACCAGGTCTTTAGTATGTAATTGGTAATCAAACTTATCTCAAGGTTCAAAGTTTAATTGTACAGCATTTTTTCAACCAAGCCAAGCAGAGTTCATTTGCGTTCATATTTTGTGCCTAGGCCCGCCGCTTGTCTTCAGTAATGGGATTTTGTGATTTCTTTCTGCTCATTCTACCGGTTGTGCTCAGTTGCACCAGTGCCGTGGGTCAGTTTAAATTGTTGTTAAAGTAAACCAAATAGATAGTTTTCCTCGAGGGGTTTATCAATTAAGGGGGTAGTGTCGCGAAAGCAGTCGATTTTGCGCGACTATAAAACTTTTTTAGTAAAAGATAAGACATTGTTCTTTATATATTCTTAGAATATGTTTTAAGCCAAATATTGTTGCCAAGTTTCAGCAAAATTTATGCAGCATACAGTTAGCAGTGAAGTCGCAAAGTGGCAAAAATGACGTTTTAAAAACCTATTCACATTCGATATTTTCGTCACAATTATAAGTGTTTTTGTTTAGATTCTATACACAGACTGAAAGCACATATGCTCTAGTTTATGCACACGAAATTTAGTGCAAATTGCTTGAGTGGTTGCGGAGTAATACCTGTTTGAACTGTGAAACTGTGCGTAAACTGTGAAATACTCACAGCAATAATGATAATTTGTAAAAAATTTAGACGCCTATTTTAAAAGCTAAAGAAAAACGAAGCTTCATTTTACATTTTTTTTATTTGTGGCAAAAAATTGTGCGTCGAAACATTATATGCACTTTACAAGCTGGCCAATGTGATATCTGGCTTGATTTTTTGAACTTTTATCTCCCTATTGTGTAATGTCTGGCTTACAAATAGCTATTGGTTCCAAATATTGGTAGATATTGGTAGTCTAGTGTCTGGAAATATTTATTTGACACCATATAGTATTTTACTAGTTTCTCCATGAACGTACAATTTCAAAGCAAAAAGCTCTCTTTTTGCAACCTATGAGCAAAACTGCTTTGGCGACACTGCCACCTTAAGTTCGGTTCATACTCGTCCTTAAGCGGGGAGAAACAAGGCAAAATTTTGGTCAGTTGCTGTGAAGAAATCTGTCTAGCAAACTTTTAAAGAGCCTGGGAACAAGATCGGGCTTGACTCAATTCAATCGAAATTGGAAATCCATCCTACACATCAAGGGCAAGTATTCTTATGACTTACATATGTCAGTGGCGGATTCTAAGAGGGTGCTCCCACACATTAACACGGGGGGCTAATCTGGGGAGGTCCTGTACCGACATTTTAACTGCCCTTGTAGCAAGTGAAACAAAAATGAGTTTTTTGGCGTAAAAGTTAACGATTTGCTTAAAAATGTGCCCAAAATACCTTGTTTTGGCGTAAAAACTGGCGATTTTTGAAAATTTTGGCTAAAATTTACGTAAAAATTGCATAAATTTGTTACAAATGCTCATATTTTAGAGAAAGTTATAAGAAAATTTTGCATGCCCTTGTACCGTGGCTCTCATTTTGCTTGCCCTCGTACCAAAATAAAAAATCTGGGGGGGTCCCGGACCCCCCATACCCCCCCCCGTGTTAAACTGTGGGTGCTCCAGAATCGTAAATGAAGCCCTGCCATGAAGTTTGGTGTTTTGTTTCAGGCATGCCCCCTCCCACCCCACCGCGAGTGCAAATCGTCCGCTCCCACTTGTGGGACACCAGCGAGCCCGTGGCCATCTGCGTGTCCCTCGGCTCAGGCCCACGAACCACCACCATGGCCGTGGACGGCTTTGTGGTCGGGCGCCAGGGCCAAGCTACCGCCCCCGGACCGCCCTACAGTATCCCATCTCGCCCTCGGCCGATACCAAGATCGTCTGTAAGGCCGAGAATCCGGCCGGTGTCACCGTCAAGACGACACACATGACACCATGGTGACAGATGACGCTGACGCATTGGCTGGAACTCACAAAAGGGATTTAACTCGAGTCCAGAGACTATGGATTAAACGGATTAAGCGGATTAGATTAAAATTTGGTGGGTCTGTAACTCATGACATTGGAAAGCCATGTATATACATTAGCTACCTATGTCGTCTAAACTGCAGTTCAGGGCCAAACGCAGTTAGATTAAAATATTTCGTCAAAACAGTAAACGTCCAAACTCAAAACAATTTTGTTTGGTCCAAACTGCAATTAGCAATATAATCCACCCATTACATTGTACTTTCATTAACTGTAGGCTATGGCTTTGCAAACGATGTCATGAGTTATTGGCACCACAAATTTTAATCTAATCCATTTAATCCATGCTCCTAGTTTGTCGAACATCTTTTGTGAGATCCTGCCATTATTTTACGCACCCTGGTCATTGCATACGAGTTAGGAATTTGAGAATAATTCGTGTTCATGAGTCATAAGCTATACAATTTTGATATATAGCCGTATAAAGCCTTCTTGACTGCATCGAAATATATACGAAGGCTTTTATCAAAATTAAAAATTTAATACCAAAATGTACCGTATGCAATGGCTTGGATTTTATATGCAACCGAGCTTATGTGACAAATTCTCAATATGGTTGTACCTACATTCATTATTGTATGCTGAAGTACCAAGAGTACCTAATAGTATCTTCATATTGCAAGAAGAGTGAGACACCGTGTTTTCTTCCAAGTGAGAAGATATATAATAATGACAAGACTCGAATCATACTTGCAGTGCAGCCTTATGTATCGAAGCTCAGCGGGCGAAATTGCGCAACAATCAAGCCACTATTCATCTAAAGCCCGGTTCATACTAGTCCTTGTCCTTGTCCTTAAGCAACTTTAAGAAAACTACCTGGCCAAAAGACCCAATTTTTTATGAGAACAAAGTATTGTTAAAGTCCAGTTTGCATGCAGAAAATTAGACTAAACGCATTTGTCAACTTTTCACAGCAGCTGACCGAAATTTGTCCTTGTCCTTGTCCCTGTGTCCTTAAGGACAAGTATGAACCGGGCTTAAGAGATCAATAATCTTCACGCGATGTGATTCTTTCCGAATTTTACCGGCTGAACGGACATTATATACGTAAGTATGAGTCGACCCTAAAGCGCTACCCAGCTTCTGTCTAACGTAGGATAGGTGCTTAATTGTGCTTACATGTACTCTTGGTGCTACCGAGTGAACCGTCATTAAATCTACTCTTGCTGCTATCGAGTGCAGCGTGCTAAAATGTACTGTTGCTGCTATTGATGTTATTGGATTAATACTTACAGCCGTACGTCTTGTACAAACTAGTGAGAAAACTGAATATCACCGTTGTGTAGCTTTTGCCAGTTTTGGCCATTGAACCGAAAACGGCTGTTATGAATCAACCTAGAGGTTCTAAATATTCACTGAAACAGCATTGGCTGAAATTCACAACTAGACGTTTTTTGTTTGCGTAAAAAGCGTGGCTCAAAACCACTTCCAATCAAACTTTCAGTCGCTTGTGTTTTTTGGAGCTCTGAAGGGAACTTTAAAAATAACTGTTTCACAGCGTGAGAATTTCAACCAGTGACTCAAATGGTCAGATGTATTTTAAAAGCTAACTTTGTCACTATAACGAGAACTAAAAACATCAAGTAAATTTATAGCTTAACTTTTGTCTACGTTGATGCTATTGAGTTACTGAAGTAATTCTACATAAAAACGGGTGTAAACAATGTGTAGGTATTTTTAAACATCCTTCGTCAAGGGGCTTGAATTTCTAATGAAATCACGAAAATCGGTTCCGCAAAGAATATACACTTAAGCGAAGTGTAGTAAAACGGAAAAGTTGCAAAAAAACTTCTACATATTTTATGCTTTTTACGCATCAAACCGAATACAAATTATTTCAGAATTTTATTCGTAAAAAAACCGTCAGGGATGTTAATAAACGGTACAGCAGTCTGGAAGCAACACACATAAAACACGATCGCGATATCTCATTGCAGCAAACACCCAAGTTAAAACCAGAGAAACACTGATAAGAATTCAGCCAATCAGATTCCATACCCATTCGGGGTCAACACTGGCTAGAGTAGGGTCAGGCCCCGTCGAAATCCGACAAAATTTCGTGTACAGAAATGGTCCATAATTTTTACTGACAACTCTTATTCCGTATTTTTCTGGTCGGAACAGATTCTCAGCCCGGTTCATACTTGTCCGTACCCAAATTAAATCATCCGCTTAGGGGGTCGATTCAAAATTACAGCCGTTTGTCCGTTCAGCCGTCAAAATAACGAAATTATCACACCATCATTATCACGAATAGTGTGTAAGATCAGAACGTAATTTCGTAATTTTTCCGGCTGAACGGACATACGGCTGTAAGTATGAATCGAACATTAAGATTCAAGACAAGTATGAATTGGGTCTAGTCTAACCTCCAAAAGGCAAAATTAACAAAAACAAACAAAAAACTCAATTATATGACTACGAAGCGTCTCTCTTAAACTAAACTAGTCAAAATTTCAAAATTAAAAAGTTCTGTTTTAATTCAGGGTTTTTATCGCCAATTATCTCCTAATTGAACAGTTCAACTTGCAAGCTAATCTCAAAACTATGCTTTCAGCCAGCCTTTTGGAAGTATAGGTATAACAATATTATCATAGTCAATATCGGCACAACGAGCGTAAGTCAGACCAAAAGAGGGAGCA
The DNA here is from genome assembly GCA_030248245.1 of Trissonchulus sp. WLG1_4. Classification (NCBI taxonomy): domain Eukaryota; kingdom Metazoa; phylum Nematoda; class Enoplea; order Enoplida; family Ironidae; genus Trissonchulus; species Trissonchulus sp. WLG1_4. The sequence goes on from JASANF010009899.1 coordinate 28,403, forward strand.
GAACAAGACAAACTGCAAAATACAGGGGACTTGCAGATTACAGTGCACGCTTGCCCAAGTCCTATATCCGACATTATTCTAAAGGCCTTGTCCAAAATTGGATTTAACGGATTAGATTTAAACTAATTTTGCTAATAACACGACACAAAATTAAAATAGCCGGCTGAAATTTTGCCCCACATGGCTTACATACAGTACCTCGGTGTGTGCCAATTTTCAATAAATTACGTTGAACTGATGCTGCGTTATTGACGAAATAAAGTTAAAACTAATCCGATAAATCCAATTTTGGATAAGACCCTAGGACTTGAAAATTATCTTAATATGACTTGAAAATTAAATCATAAAACCAGAATTATTTTGAATCGAACCCACTTACTTACCCAATTACTTTTTACTGAAGCTGCGTTATTGTCGAAATAAAGTTAAATCTAATCCGATAAATCAAATTTTGGATAAAGCCCCTAAGAGTCCGGCGCTATTATTCCCGAACAGCGGCGTATATGGTATACGGATTTTTAGTAAAGTGCCGGACTATACGACTTGGTCCATTTCATGAAGTTTAAATTACACTAAACTACACTAAAATGTCGAAGAGATGCGACTGTAATATTGTCAGTTGATGAACTTCACTAATACGCAGTCCAAATAAAAAAGTACAAAACGTCACAACGGAAGTCCACGCATATCAGACTAAACGGATTAATCGCTACTCTATCTTTAATCCGTTAAATCCCATCAATAAAATCAACACTAGTGTCAAAACTCAAATGTCAATACTTTAGGTCTTGTCGGTCAATAAAACACAATATATTCAACAATATTCACCCAGTGTTCAAATTTGAATACAGTTGTTGGTTGGCTTCTTAAAGCAAATTTTCGTAGAAAAATACCTTTAAAAAATAAAAATTCAAAGCGTCAAGATTAATAATAAAATAAGTAAATAAGTAAAAAACAATTAAGCTCTCTTATCAGTTTATCAATAGAAAACAGTGCAAACTTGACTGATAAAAGCACACACCCACATGTTGAAAGAAGTATAAAAACGAGTACTTAATTTACAATGATTAGTACATACCTAAGTTCTCAAAATTTACATCACATGATCCAATTCGACAATCAGTAAACCAAGTAACAAATAAAAAATGCAGCACTATCTGCGACGCAAAAAACAGTTAAAACGTTTGTACTAAAAAATTTACACGAATCTAGAACACTACAAAAACCATAGTTTTTACTAAAAAAAACTACAATATTTGATAGTAACTGAATACCAGAAAATTATCTAACTTTGACCTTCGAAGTTTACACCTACTTTCGAAACCAGATGAAATATAGGGCTGTGGCCATACACTATATATCTATCAAAATTTAACAGAGTGATTTTAAGGCGGTCTATAATGACAGGTACAATTTTTGAACACTTTCGATTCGAACATTTGTCTCCACACAAATCTGCGTTTAGTCATCAGAATTCATGCCAATGAGACAAACTCTATGGTATTTCTCCTTCACCCTCTCTGATTTACTTTAGCCTCTAGTAAGGGTTTGGGATTTCTACACCCAACCCAACAGGCTCCCCCCTCAAAATAATCTACCCCAAGATTTGCTCAGCTACCCAAGTACAGCCGTATCTTTGCCTGGCCCAAAAATCAACTACCGAAAGGGGGGAGACGAGTATCGTCAAAAATTATAGCAAAAGTAGGTAAAAATGGCACTTTTCTTAAAAAATTGGTCAACTTTAGGATATTTCCGTTCGATCATTCAAATTTCCCCTAGTGTCCCCCAGCTTATGCCCCCCCAAGATTTATTTCTTCTTCCCCCCACCGACGGGCGGCGTGTCTTCGTCCAGTAGCAGTGTCTCGGTCCAGGACAAGTCAGGGGACTGGAGGGTTGGCTCAGCCGTGGCCGTAGACCACGGAGAGAGGCCGGGCCGGGCCATGGCCGATTGGGGCACGAACTCGGGCGCTGACAACAACAGGCGGCTGGCCACAGAGGTGCTGGCGGGGTTGCCAGTGCTGCTGCTTGGCTGAAAAACAAACAAACTTAAATAGAATTAAGACCGGCTCACACGAGGCAACTTATAGGCGATTTTCAAGTAACCAATCAACAGGCAACGCCGTCGCAACGCGCGTTGCTTGAAAATCGTCTCGTGTTTTTCGGGGGGCGGGGGAAGGGGGTATCGCTTCGAAAGCGACGAAAACGACTTACGGACAAACAGTTACCTAACCGAACAAGTATTAACCAGAATTATAAACTTTTTGGAACCATAGAGCTTTTGTGACAAAAGGAGACAATTTGTAAATCATAATTAGCATGGCTTGAATTAACCATCAGCTCACGTGACCCACCAATATGCTCGCCGATTGGTCAGCTATGGCTTTAGGCCGTGCCGCGGCAGCCAATGGGAGTAGAGTAGGGCTGGGCTCTGATTGACCACTGGTGGTCGCTGGGCCCCAGGCCAAAATACTGCTGTCAGGAGGGGGAGGTTGGGCCCCCTTGCTCTTGAGGGGGGCTGCTGGCAGCAGGCCGGCCAGTAGGGGGTCAGTGTCAGCTGGGGACTCGCCCGTGTGAGTGGACCAGCCAGAGCCTAGCACATCCATGGCATTGCTCTTGTCCGCCGGCGGTGAGCCACTCTCCCACCACAAACAGCCAATCTCCTGAAATAACCACAGTGCTCTTGATACTCCCACCAAATACTGTTTTATTAAAGTAAAATTCGGTTTTATTCATTCTGATGGTTTATTGGGTTGCCGACCCCCAGCGAAGCAGGGGTAATTTGGGCTCCTGAACACAAATCTGAGGATAGTTTTTCTATGAGTTATGAACCCCACCTGGATACTCCTATGGCCCCTCAGGGTACCGTGGAAGGTTCTACGGTTTGGGTTGGGTATATTTGAACCGTGTTTAAAAAGTTTGACCCGCGGGCGCCCCTCTTCAAGCAGCGCGGGTCACTTTATTTTTTTCGACAGTCTGCCAAAAAATAGTTGCACCACTTAAGCAAACAAAACCTGTGATTTCGTTACGAAAAGAATAGATTTTTACTATCAAGAGTACAGCACGTAGTCGCAAAAGTTAAATGCCACTAAAATAAGTAAGTGGCGAATCTATTTTTAGGCAGACTTTAATCGCAAAAAACCCAACCTTTGGCTGATCCAAACCGGCGGCGAGTGGAGGGGGAGTGGAACCGGTGCCGGGCATTTGGTCCAGGAGGGAGCCGAGACCGCCGGGCACCCACGGACTGCAGCCCTCGTCCCACAGACTCTCCGTCACCGGCGCCAGGTTGAAGCCAGGCCACTCCTCTGAAACACACAAAAAACAAAATTATTTTTTCACTCAGTTCATAAAAAATGACGATGGTATTATTTTCTGGTCACAGATGTATACGGGAGAGGTCCCGGATTCGTGATTGCGGAACAAGCTTTTTCTCAAATTTAACCCACCGTGACAAGCCCCCCCCCCCCTCCTTGGTGCTGAAAAAAGGTTACCGAAAACTCAAAAATTGCCTCATATCGCTGTAAAATACTAAAATGCTTCAAAAATGAGCACAAAGAGAAAAAAATGCTAAAAATATCAGAAATTTGCTAACAATTGACATTTTTAGGCAAAAAATTGGGCATTTTTGCATTATTGTCAGTTTAAGCCCCCGACGCGTCGAAACAAACCTTCCCTAGAATTTAAAAAATTCCGGGACAAGCCCCCCCCAGAACAAGTCCCCGTGTACATGTATGTTTGTGGTAAAATTATAGCGATTTTAGAATTTTGGCCAACCCTTCTTAAATTGGCTACTTTTTGGCCAGAAAAAGGTGAAAATTGAGCTGCTCTTGCAAGCAGAGATCAAAAAATAGCAGTTCCGGCACAGGTAAGGGGAGTGATAGGGTGTTACTAGAGAGTAGAGCCATTGCCTGCAGAAGTTCCATTGACTTTCAAACAATATTCTTTAGAACACCAAAAGTGTATCCAAGGTTATTGTACTGATATAGAATACAATATGGCTGCCCGAGTGCCTACCTCCCGATTTCATTGCCTTCTGCAGTTGATATTCGTAGAGTCTGCGCTTGCGATCAGCCTGCAGCTGTTGCATGATGGTGGGCTCGTCAGCGCTCAGACCACGCTTGGACAGCAGCGAGAGCATTGACGCGTCAAGAGCGCTGTATTTGCCACTGCTGAAATAGAGTAAAAAATAGACTGAATTTACGCGACAAGAGCATTGTATTCGTCAGTCCCAAACAAGTCATTGAAACAGTATTTAAATATTTAGTATTTTTATTAACTAGTCAACTTAATATATTCTGTTACGCTTCATAGAAACCAATTTATTTATAGGGATACGTTTCGAATAATATAAACTTTTTTTGGCAATTTATCAATAACTTCTTAAATCATTTTGCTAAAAATTTACTCAAAATATCTAACAGAATTTGCAAAATTTTTCACATCTGTGCACTACCAAGCCGTACGTTGATAAATAACAGCATAACAATAACAAGGGTCCCCCCTTGTGTTCCATCATTTTCGGGGGTCACGTGACCCGGCCCCCCGTGGGGTCAGGGGGTCACCAAGGTGGGGGGCACAACTACTCGTAGGGGGGGTCCCCCCACCAAAGTTTGGGACCAATCCCCCCAGTAACTCCAGAGTAAAACGAGTAACAAACTTTTGCTAACAGGAAAAAAAAAACAACAAAAAAAAACAAAAAAAAAACAGGAATATGAATACAATGGGTTGCACCCCTGCTTCGCTGGGGGTCGGCAACCCAACAACTAAATCATAACAGCAAGAGTACATAATTACAGTACATAATAGAACAGTTTTTTATTATGTACTCTTGGTAACAGGAATGGCGGTGGGCCGGTGGGGTCAGTTGAGGGGTCAAAGGTCACGCACCTTGATTTGTCCGGAGTGACCGGTGTCCCCGCCGGTGGGGAGACTCCCCGGTTCCGCCGGAAGCCACCCTTGCCCGGAGACATTCTGGAGCCAACCCGGTGCTTCAGCTTCGGCGAGCCAATCACGCCTGCAGCGTAATTAATTAATTAATAAAATTACCTAATTAAAAAATTAATTACAATTCATTAAATAATCAAACAATTCAATTCAGGCGAGAGTGACGCAAGTATTCACTAAAGTCCAAAATAGAGTCTTTATTGAATTCACTTTAATCTGACTACACAAGCTCAAAAGTATGCTTACTAAATTTCTCATCTTCGTACTTTTTCTTTTCTTACGTATTATAAATTATAGATAACTCATTAACCATAAACTATTAACTTTTTTTAATCCACTATTAACCCTCTTCCTGTTAAGCCACCCCCCCCCCGCAAAAAAATTCGTACCCGGTGCCCCGCCAGCCAAATGATGATGTGATTTCTGGTGTTTGGCCTGTGATATATGGCCGTGAGCTGCGGCGACCGATCGGTATCGTGCCGAGGGCGAATTGGAGCCGACCAGATAGCCCGGAGGTGGCGGAGCCTGGGCGCCGGGGCTAGAGCTGGAGCTCTCTGAGGCCGCTTCGACGTCGCTAGACGAACTGGAGCCAGTGCTAAAGTATCACACAAGTTAAGTAGTACATAACCTTATTTTCCCACGCCGCTGAAGAATGCTAAGATCAATAGCAAAAGCTTATTTAGACAATCTTAATCATGCTATTAATTGATTATATTATTAGGACTAATTATTCGACTACTACAATATTATTAGAACCAATTATTCGACTACTACAATATTAAGTAAGACTAAAGTCTGATCAAAAATTGTTGGACACTGAGACAGAAAAAGAAACACGCAATTTCATTACGAAAAGACGGAACGCAAAAATCAAGAGCATAACGAGTAGCCACAGAAATCACGCCAACCTGTTTTGTCTCAGGGCACAGCAATTTCTGGTCAGACTTTAGTACTCAATTATTATGACTTTACACTGAACACAGTCAGCATTCGGGCTAATAGCTCAAGTTAGCGACAGCGCGCTAGTATGCAAATTCAGAAATGGGTGATTGAAATCCCGCTTAGACCCTTTATGTAGGTCACTGATAATGCATACAGATATAAATTACGATTTGCTGTTCATCTACTATAGAGCCATAATAAGGTATATTTATATATATATATATATATATATATATATATATATATATATATATATATATATATATATATATATATATATATATATATATATATATATATATATAAAAAAAAAATATAATATATATGACCAAAACTACTGAGCCCAGAGACAAACAAAAAAGCGTCATTTAGGCAATTATAATCATATTATGCTGTACTCTTGATATTAAAACATACTTTACACAATTCACTCTCCTTAGCCGTGTCCTTAGCCATTTTGAGCCACACTCTACTAACCTAGAACTAGACGACAGTCTGGTGAATGAGTCCAAGCTGTTGAGGGGTTCCTTGAGGGGCTTTTTGGCCCCGACCCCCTGCGGCAGCAGACTGCTGGGTCTGTGGGGGACCTGCCCCCTGCCTCCCACACTCGTGGCCGCCTGTAGCCCCCGGGCAAACGAGGCACTTTCACGAATCATCGCCTCATAGGTCCCATCTGAAACTATTGGGATGGCTCAACAGCAAAACAGTGTTGGTAGATCAAACCAAGAGTATATGATATTTAGAAGAAGAGTGAGACATTCCTTAGCCTGCCTGTGTTCTAGCGCAGCTCGTCATTTCCAGCCTACATGCTTAAGTTTCCTTAAACATGTAAAGATGGCCAATTAGAAGCCAGTTCCTCTTCTGATTGGCCACGCGAGACGACTGTGCGCTTGCTCGAAGCAGCAGTCACGTAACCATAGCAACCACTGAAGACATGTCTGTCTAAGTGCTGAGTGGAGGAGCCTTCTTCTAATTGGCCATTTATACATGTTTAAGGAAACTTAAACATATGGGCTGAAAATGACGAGCGCGTATGCCTGCGCTAGAACACAGGCAGGCTGAATAGTGTCTCACTCTTCTTCTAAATAAAGTGAGAATTTTAGAAAAGTGCCAGATATAAGACTTGGGCCATAACATTTAAATAAACAATAGAATACTCTCTTGTGGGTCCACAAAATAAATATCAAATCAAAGCTCAAAATCGTTCACACAACAATGTCTAAAGGTCTATCTATTCACGCGAGGGCGCATTTTGCTCCATGGTCAATGAGCGGGCGCACGAGAGGGCGCACACGCACACTGCCTACTACATAATGGTGAAATAATGCAGTAGGCAGTGGGAATACGCGCCCTCGTGTGACTAGGCCGCAAGACAGAGTTTATCTTCAAATTAACTTCACAATCTTGAATTTTAGCAAAAAAGAACTATTATAAAAAATGTTGTCCATTTGATCTAACCACACTTGAACCTGGTTCATACTTGTCCGTAAGGACAGCTGTAGCGAAGAATTTACAAAAGCGTTTGGGCTTCTTTTATCCATACGATATTATGGATAAAATTCACACTTTCTCCCAGCTAAACATATTATACTGATTTAACCAGGTATCTAGTTTCCTTGGAATCGCTTAAGGACAAAACCATAGCGATAAGAACAAGCACAAGGACGAGTATGAACCGAGCTTTAAAGTTCCTCCATAGTGTGTGCCACAAGACCAACTGCACTATGCCACACTAACTGACCAATGCTTTGGGTGGGTGCCACAGGAACGTCGCCCCACTCGGGCAGTGTGGACTCGTCGCTTTCAGACGGGCAGGAGACACTGCCTACTGCAATCACACAAAAAAAGTGCAGTCAGTGGCGTACCCAGAAAAAAATTTCGGCGGGGGGGCTGATTTTTGTATTTTTTGTAATGGGAGGGGACTGACTTTTGTATTGTTTGTAATGGGTTAAAAATGCACTTTTTAGCAATTGTAACACTTGAATATTAGCATTACAAATTAGGGAGACCAGTAAGTCACAAGATTCCAGTGGTCTGCGTGCGGCAGTCCCCAGAAAAAAAATTGAAGATTTTTTAAATCTTTAGACCGACTTTTGTAACTGGATACGTTTCAGAAATTTTTATCCGGCAGGAAAATTTAAAAACGAAAGATAGGAAGGTCACATCAGACAGTGCATTACTCAAGTAAATGCGGCATGTACTCGTGTAGACATGCAATTGCAGTGTGAATACATGCATAGGCTTTGGTGAAAAATAAACAATAAACAGTAAGTCACAGAGTTGCAGGGGTCTGGAGGCAGCAGCGAGATTTTTTGTTTTTAGGCCAAATTTGGTCAATTAGAGTCGTATCGAAAATTTCTTTTGGTCGGGCAATAAAAACCAAAGGGACCTCTAGTGTAAAAATTCACTGTGACAAAATTTCGAGGTGGGAGGGGGATTCCACACCCCCCCTTGGTACGCCCTTGAAAGTGCATTAAGGGATTAAACGGATTAGATTAAAAGATCGCATCGGATTAACGACATAGCATAAACCATAGGTTCATAGGTTTGCATGAAATAGCATAATTAATAGTCCAGTTCAAATCAAAGTCAAAGCTGATACAATTAATTTCAACATCAAAACACCAAGATTCCACAAATAGAGAGTTCCATAGGGTAAGTTGTGAATGTTTCACGTTGAAGAATAATTAATAACCAAAATAATTAATTAATAATACTTAATAATTAATAACAAAAACTAACCCAATCTGTTCTTTTTCACCACACTCTCGGTTAGCTGAGCTGCGACGGCAAACGGAGACGAGGTGGCGCCACTGGCGACTGCCTGTCTGGCAGCGGATCCGGGTTCGCTAAAAAAATCTGGGATTTATAGTTCGAAAATATTTCATTCATTTTAGTTTAAGCATCAGTGAACAACTTGGTTATAACCGATTTATTTTGCATACTTTCACTCAAACTTGATGAACCATCTAAATTTTAGGGTGAACCAATTAAAATGAACTATTTTAGGCATTGAGCCGAAATTTAACAATATGTTTCATTTAAACTGGAGTGAAACTTTCTGAATGGAATGCAAAAAAAATTAGAATATCTAGCTTGAGACATTCTATTTCCCTACTAATTTTATAAAATTGAAAGTATTTTACAGAGTTATTGTCCATCATACTTAAACTTGTGTTTGTACATCATTAAAAACTTCTGCAATCAATTATACAACTTATTTGAGATTCAATGCAACTTCTGCGTTCAAGCCAACCTTAACTCAGATTCCACCACACCCAACCCGAGTTCGGCTTACCCCTTCCACCCCCCAAACTCCCCAGCCAGCTTGGCGGCCTGCGTTGGCCCAGCCCCTCGATTTGCTTGTTTCATCGCCTCCAGGGTGGCGGAATCTAGGCTAGCCTGCATCAATAGTCCGTGGTCAGCACTCGTCGCCCGGATGCGGGACTCTGGTTCCGGATCGGATTGGCCACGGGTCGAAAACGACCCAATGGATGTCTGGGACGAGTTCAGCATCTCGGACGAGTCTACTTCGAGACCCAGGCCGCTTTCCACCTAAAGTAACTCCAAAGCCACGCGTCGATGCATGCTAAGGCTCGATTCATACTTACAGCCGTCTGTCTATCTGTTCAACCGGCGAAATACGTCTATCGGTTCAACCCTTCAGCCAGCGAAATCATGAAAACATCACGTCAATCACAAACCATGAATCCTACGGGGTGGGGGTAGTTTTTGAGAGCTACTCCCCTTCCCAAAAAAAACATGAAAATAATTAATTATACGAAATTATTACCGTAGTAGGCAGATGAAGAAGTGGTTTCAACTAAATCTAGTCCACATAACCTACTGCTGCGCTGGTACTCAGTTTAATTAAAAACCACTAATAAAAAACTACACGTTCATGAAAAAAACTAAAAAATCTCAACCCAACTAACTCGTTCATTATCATCACTAGTTTCGCTGCTTTTCCTCAGAGCGGCCGGTGGGTGACTCCCCCCAGGGCCGGCCACAACCCGCCCGCCGACCTCTCTTTTCGGCCCCTTGAAATTGGCCAAAATCTGGCCAGCATTATTTCCCGTCGTTTTGGCCTTAGCCGTTATCTTCATCTGGCTTGTGGCATCAGCCTGATCGATCTTCGTATCAGCCTGATCCATCTTCGTGGCCCGTTTTGGTTCCAAATCACTGCCAGTGGCCTCTGGATCTGTTTTTCGGCCCGAGACCCCCTTTTTGGCTCGTCGGCCCGCGGCCCGGCCTGGCCTCGACCCCTCTTCGGCAACTGGCCTATCGCCCGACTCCCCTTTCGTCTACTGTTTTGCTGGAGGCGACTGAAATAAATAATTAATCCACATATTTGATTAATTAACCAATACCAGTGGCGTACCCAGAAAAAAATCGAGGGAAATTCCTTCACCCCCCCTTCACCTACTGACTGATCAGAACCTCAGCAAAAAACATTAGCGTAATGTTATTAGTTTTTATGCTGCATACTAAAAAACCGTCCACAAGTTTCAATAAATCACGTATACAATAAAAACAAGAGAGATGTCGTAAACCTTACGAAAATGCAATTGGCTAAAAATTCACAACAAAGCCTATCCCGCAAAAAACATGATGCCCTATTGTGATGATCACGAATAAATCCTGGAAGAGTCAAAAAATATTCTTCTACATAGTACCTTTCTACTCTTTCGTCCGTCCAGTAGTTGCCTTCGAAGTGGCTGTTGTTGTTGTTATTTGCGCATCTGGTTCCTTGGCGCGGTTTCCGCCCGTTTCACGTCGCTTATCATCGCCTGTTCGCCATAAGGATAGTTGCGCCGCCCACAGGCGCAGCTCCGGCGAGACTTCGGCGCCTTATCAGGCTGATGCTAGCGGTTTTGGTGCTAGTGACGGGCGCCGGTGGAGCACAGACGCTGAGGCGCAGTAGCGCCACTCTGGCTGTTGCGTATTCCTGTTGCGCTGCTGTTATTTGCCAAAACAGGAACGTCAGCCCGCTTAGTTGCGCTCATTTTGGCGCCCCCATTATTCTCGATACTCAAGCCCCCTCGTTCGCCAGTTCCCCCGAACGAGTTGCGCTTCCGCCGCTGTTGTTATTGGCGTCTGTTGCGCCACAAAGTGAGCGGAGGAACAGCAGCGCCATCGTTTCAGCAGCCCGCAATCCATTGGAAAAAGTGTTGCGTACGCGACTGTAGCTAGCAGCGGGTTGGCCAAACCTGCTGCTGCTCACGCAACAGGCGTCCGTGTCCCCTCCTGAAAAATACGCAAGAAGTTCCCAGAAACAAATTTCGAGGAAACGCAGTCGCGTCAGATTCAGGACCTGAGTGTTATCCGACAAAAGCCATATTATTAATATTTAAAGGCTCCGTGTCTGTGACTAAGACCCACAGAAAGTGCTAAACTTTAATTTCGTCAAGACCATGTCTTTATCCATACATGTATTAGGGGGTGGCGCCCGCAAAATTGAGGGACCGGGGGAGGGTCCCGAAAGTTGGGCAAAATTTAGTAAAATGGAAATTTTTTGAAAAATTTTACAAGTTTTGCAAAAATTAGGTTATTTTTGGTCGATCAGGGGGGGGGGGAGGGGGTCCCCAAAATTTGGCTAGAAGCCCTGCAAAATTTCTTACCGCTTACATGTATGATTGACACTCGTCCTGTGTTTGCCCTGTCGGTTTGTCGACAACTTCACACGCAATACTGCAGAAAAACGTCAATACAAAAACATCACCGATGCGATTTCATCAATTCGTCGCAGAGGAATGAAGTTTGCCCAGGTTCCTGATGTCCCTGTTTCAGAAGGACAAAACGTATGACCCTAGATTATGAGGAAAACCTTGACCTAACTTCAGCCGACAGCCAGTTACAATCCTATAAGGTATGCAAAGTTAGTCCACTGATAATAATACTATCCTTGCACTATAAAAAACTATACATGGGCAGCTGAAAAAACCGTAAAGGGGGGGGGGGGGGCGTAGCGACAAAGGTTTTTGCCAATTTTTTTTGAAATCTAAGGTGTTTGAAAAAAACTGGGGGGCAAGCTCCGGTCTTGGGAGAGAACGCCCCTCCCTATGGCCAACACTTTAACGCCTACTACCGTGAACCTCCAAAGAAACTATATTCGTTATAAACAGCCCCCTAGTCAAAAATATATCCCATCCTATGATCCCCACTTTTTCAGCTGTGGAAAATCCAAATGTCCGTTTGTGATTGGATGAAAGTCGGGTCTTATTGAGCTGAGATCCAGCACGTTGCGTAGCAGGGCTTTCTGTTGTCGCAGAGAACACGTGATCACGCGATCTCCTTCCAAATAAGCCGACGCCACAGTGAAGATCAATAAAAATCTAAAAAAAAAACAAAAAATAAAAAAATAAAAAAACTGAAGATTCAGAATGCAACTTGTGCTGGCATCATTATTGACGTCTGACAAAAAATGCTGGACCATATTGAGAGAAAACGAAAGTATTATATACGTGATTTATTACGAAAACATTGTAATTCCAATCCTCATTATTTAGAACAGCAAACTAGTAGTCGCAGAAATGTCGCATTTTTGTCTCAGGGCTCAGTAATTTTTCGTCAGATTTTAGTGAAGATCTTTGCGGTGGAATACATAAAGGCAGGCAGTCTTAGCTCAGTCTTGCTAAACGCTCTCTA